>JAGGNK010007937.1:0-46220 GCA_017590115.1 Montifringilla adamsi
AGGCCTTGCAGGCCCTGTGCCTGCTACACAATAACACATAGAAGATCATACAGTTACCAAACACTACAACACTGAACTGTCATCCCAGAGTCTGCAGCCGCTGATAAACCTCAAAACAGCAGAGAATTGGAGATCATATCTGGATTTATGTTTCTCCAAATTTCCTTTGAAAGTAGGCCCAGCTGTCACATATGGTCAAATTGCCAAGCCAAAATTACTCTGGGTTTATCATCAATCATCCCATCCAAGTAGAGCTAGAGTTTGGCCAGAGCCCGAACTCTAATTGGTGGGTATCACTTTAACACATTTTAAAACAAAACTCTTAAAAATAGAAGTTATTACTAAAAAACCTTAGGGTTAAAAACCAATCAAACCATCAAGTAATTGAATCCCTCCGAAGTTTCCTTCAGGATAAAGATTCTTCAAACACAGCAAAACTCTTCTTCAAAGATCTGAAAGTGGTCACAGGCAGGATTGTGCACCTGGATCTGGACACTGAGAATGTGAAGGTGGAGGAAGTGCAGCTGAATGAGAGACTGATTACCTAGTACAAAACTGAAACCCCAAAAAAATAAGTTAATGTTACAGCTGGACTCTCTGCTGGAGTACTTCTGTAATAATAACTGAAGAAAGTCATGAGACCAACAGTCTGGATAAAGAAAACATATGAGTCGTTAGGAAACAAAAAGCAGGATCCTGAAGAGACACGTGTCTTGTAGGTGATCACCCAAAGAGATAGTAAAACACATGAAAGCTGGCTGTAAATAGTAAAACAATACCTTAATAATAATTTGTGGCATTCACATTCTCTGAAAAAATTCCTTCGCCCAGGGTTTTTCTCCTGGGAAGCCGAAAGGCAGCAAGTGAGGCCTCAGAGAAAAGGAAAACAATTCTTATCTCATTTGCTTGTCCTGTGTTGCGCTCGTGTGGAAGCACCTTGTTTACACTAATAATTCTCATCACAAAAATCAGAGAATTAACATTATGTAATCAATTTATCAACAGCAAGTGTTTGAGGAAGTTAAGACAACACTTTTAAGCATTCATGTAATATTAACAACAATCACTATTTATCAGTATTACCTATAGAAAACAGAAATTACAAAAGTTACAAACTCGCTACCAGCAGTCCCCAAAACTCTGAACCATTGGGGAAGCAGCTGATGACCCTGCAGATAGGATCTGATTGACATTTCCCAAATGCTCTGTCTTCAGAGACATTTTGGGTAGTTGAATCATTACTAATACTTGTATCTTTACATGGTGGTTTCCCTCACTGGGAAGCATTTTTCATGGTAAAAGATTTCCATCTATGTCATATTTGGAATAACACTGATTTGCATAGTGTTCTCCTTTTCTGCATCTTGGGCAATGACTCAGTGTTGCCGCATTTTCTGTGGAGTTGCCCTGTTGAAAATTTGGATGAAGTGCTGCGAGAGTTCTTTAAAGTCTTTCGTCCTGCGCTTGAAGGAGTGTCCCTACCTGTTCTCCCCAAACGCCTGCTTTAATTGCTGCGATGTGCTGAGGTGTGCCCACCTTACTGCATGCCTCTATCATTTCAGTCATGGTTGGTTGACCAGGCATGGCACTAATTATATGTTTGCACTCTGCATTGGCATTTGCAAAAGCGAGGCTTTGAAGCAGATGTGGCTTCTCCGCTTCATCACTTACTTGTCTGTCCACTGCTTGCGCGAGACGATCGATGAGTGAAGTGAAGGGTTCAGAAAGACCTTGCTTTATTTCTGTGTAAATGCCTTCTGGAGTTCCAACTGGTGGAATTTGCAGAATTGCCTTTCATGCTGCCTCTGATGTCTGCAATCACTTCTTGAGGCAACTCTGCTGACTAATCTTCAGGTTTGTCATGGGGTTCATCTGCTAATTGAGCCAGTGTGAGAGCTGCATGTGGCCCTCCCGTATAACCATTTCTCAGTTGAGTGAGGGCTCTCTGCCATCTTGCATCCCACAACAGGAGTTGTGAATCTGTAAAAATTGTCGAGGCAATGTACCTACAGTCAAAAGGCACCAAGTCATAATTGTTGAATGTGTCTCTCAAAAGGTGTTTGAAATATGGGGATCCGAGACCATTATTTTTCATGCCTTCCATTAAACTTTTCACGACATCATGATCCAAAGGTTCCCATCTAGGATTTTCATTTTGTCTCCCATATCTCACTGGCAATGCGATGCTATCTGTGTCTGCTATATCAAAGTCTCTTTCTTTCCGTGCTTTCTTCCTGATGTCTGCCCAGTTTGTTGAACCGGACATGTCACTTGAGACATTTCTGTTAAATGGGGCCAAATCCATGGCCATATTTGGTGGATTTGTAGTCTGCCAGGATGCACCTTCTTCTGGCTTGAAGGTTGCATGTATCCCATGCACCCCTCCCCCTCTTGTTTGAGGCATGGGGAGGGACATCTGTGGTTGTGCACACAGGGGACATGAGGGTGCAATGGCTGAACCCGCCATTGGTGGCACTTCAGATGGCATCGAGGTAGACATGTAGGGAGTATTTACAGAGGATGCAGAAAGGGTGTTGCCATCTTGCCCTGGAAAGGAGGTTTGAGGAAAGTGTACACTATGTCATGTTAAGAATTCCTGAGCACATTCCCTGAGTTGGAGGAAGAGCTGCCATAGAAAGTCTTTTGAAAATGGGAAAACATGTAGGCAAATCGTGGAGCTGGACTGTTGCCCTGGAAACCAAGCTCTTGGGGCAGGCGGGTGAGGTGCTGGAGCTCTGCCTGTTGTGGGCCAAAAATAGGGTGGGATCTGTGATGGTATAGGAATGCCTTGTCTGGCTGTGATGCTTATAATATTTTTGCCGCTGTTATCTTGAACTGGTGGGTATTGTGCTCCTAAATCATCCATGGGTTAAGATCTGTTCTCCTGACCCGTCTTTGGAATGTGTGCTGCAGCTGCTGTGTCTTGTTCCGACACTCCCCATTTACCTGGAAATATATTCATTGTATTCTGTTCATCTGAAAAGGAAACTGGAAAAGATGCTTTATTATGTGGTTGAGCTGGCTGCAGTGGTGATGTTGATCCACTTGGTGGCGCTGTTGCTGCATGAGCTGGTCGTGAGGCTCCCAAACCAGGTCCAGGGTCCGCTCCATGGATTCCAGCTGCTGCAGTTGTCGCTGGTGCCGGTGCTGCTGAGCCCTGTGGTTGGGCTGCAGCTGGCAGTGCTGCCTCTGTGACCATGGGCAGTGCTGAGTCCAGGGGTACACCTGTAATTGTGGGTCCCGGCAGCCCGAATGGTGCGGCTGCGGCTTGGATTGGACGGGAGGGGCTGTGGGCAGACAAGGAGGCTGCGTAGTTTGGAGGGGAGGGGCTGCCCTTGGTAGTGGAGTGACGTCGAACCGACTCGATCTGGGTCCCTCCCACTGTACCGTGAGTTGGGTCTCAGAAGCGAGAGGGGATTGAACAAAGCTGACGTCAGCCTGCCCCGACACTGCCTCTGTAACAAGGCTGACTCCAGCTGGGGCCGGGCCCGTCCCTGCCGATGAGGGGGGCTGGAAAGACGCTTCCGACGTCACTTTGGGGCCATGGGCCGGGGCAGGAGCTGTGGGTGGACAGCCAAGCTCCGGAGGCTGGCTCAGCCACTTGGAACGTCCCCCAAGGTGGGGAGAGGGGTGGAGAAAGCGGCGGCTTCCCGAACCCCCCCACTCCTCTCTCCGAGACATGCGCAGTTGTAAAGAATTCGAAAAATGCCGCGTCTGCTTCGTCTGCCTCCCCCACCAGCAATTTCATCTTTGGAAATCCCCCTGGGTCCCTCCCGGACTGTGCCTGGGCTGCCTCAACCTGACCGCCAACCTCCCCCGGCCCAGGGGACGACCTCGCGCCTGCATTCACAGGGTTAACACCTGCCTCCTGTGATTCGGAGGGGTAGCTTCCCTCGGGGATGGAGGGGCGAATGTAGGGGATCACGAGCGTGGCGGAGAGTTTCTGCCCCTTCAGCAGGAGGGGCCGCAGGCCCCGGCCCCTCTGCTTATGAAGAAAAGCCCTGCAGTCTCTGAGGCTCAGCAGGAGGTTTTTTGCATTTTTCTTCATGCATCACTGAAGAAGCATGTTTCCTGGGCTGTTGGGGTCCACTCCGGCTAGCTATAGACCCTTGCCCACACGATAATTCATAGACGAAGGTAAAATATTAGAGAAGCGCTCTCCTCCACATGGGAAACGTTGTCCTTTATTCCAAGACACACATCACACAGACAAACCCATGGGAGAAAAGAGGGTGTTCCCTGGCAGCAGGGAGCTTTTATACCCCCCGGGATGGGGACAGAGGGAGAGGTCCACAGCCAATGGAATACCAGTGAGGAGTGGCGAGGGGAGGGGTAACACAGGGGAGAGACCACCAGGTTGGTACCGGGACAGGTGAGGGAAAGACCATGTGATAGGGAAAAGGGGTAACAAACCACGTGATATAACATAAGCTACACAGTGCAATACAAAACTGATCTGTGCAAATTCCCAAACACCCAGTGCAAGAGAACAACTAAACTGGTGCACCACAACACATCACTTCAAACAAAACCCTGCAAGCTGATAAGAGGGCTGCCGCCCTTTGATCTTTCTGCGTTGCAGCATGATACAATTTCATATCAGCATCTTCCCATAGATATGGGTCAAATAAATCCTTAAAAGAAACATTTGGGAATATTTCCTGTGAAAAATGCATATTATATGATTGGCTCTTCACAAATATTAAAATGAATACTATATGTGTTATGTTGGAAAGTTATGCTGTATTAATCTCTTTTAAGTAGTGTGGTAAATGTAGTTTTTAGGCTATAGCATAATATTAAAATAGAAACTATGTGATGTAAGATACTTTTTGTAACTAGTTCGAGGAATGAATAAGATAATCAAGAAATTCTTCACATAGAGATAACAGCAACAAGACACCAAGATCCCAGGAGAAGAATGATTGCCTCCTTATCGGAACACCCAGACTTCGTGGGGACCTAGACGATTGATTTATAAGATAAGAGGGGGGGGAGTCGGCAGGCGGCCCGGGCAGGGGGAAAGGGGCCTGGCCCACTGCAGGGCCAGCCGGTCTGGCCTGGCTGAGATGGGGGCCAGGGCTGGGGTTTGTTACCTCCTCGCTGACTGCAAAAAAAAAAAGAGGAGGTTCCCGGGTTTTTTAATCTTTAACATGTGTTTCACAGATGCATGTCCAGCTTCTCAGTGGTTCAATAGACTGTTAGTTAGACAAAAAGTTTTGTATTACTTCCCTAAATTTTCCTCCCATTCCAAACCACGACACCATCAAACAGGTATATTCCAGCAGAAGTGATTTGTGAGATTAACCAATACAGAATCCTGATTTAGAATTATTTACAGATGGCAGCAGTTTCATAAAAGATGGAAGACAGATAGCAGGATACACAGTGGTGACTGCTACTGAGATATTAGAAGTTTGATATTTACCAGTTAGCACATCGGTCCAAAAAGCAGAGATAATAGCACTAAAACAAGTATTGAACTTGGCAGTGGGCAAAAGAGTAAATATTTGGACTGATTCTAGGTATGCATTTGGTGTGATTCATGCCCATGGAGCTATATGGAAGGAGAGATGACTGCTATAAGCTCAAGGATAAACTATTAAACACAAAGAAGAAATTGTATAACTTTTGGAAGAAATTAAAAAACCAAAGGAGGTGGCAGTGATGCATTGCAAAGCACATCAATCTGGAAAAACTAATGTTATAGAGGGATACCGATTGGCAAACAAAGCAGCTCGAGGAGTAGGTGAAAAAGACATCCTGGCGTTAGTGCCACAAAACCAAATTTACATATCTGAATTTAAGCCTAATTATGACAGTGAAGATCAATGCTTAGAAAATATATTTGTTATGGATCAAACAGGAGCTTCAGACAAGCCCTACCTTAGCTTCAGATTTTTGGCAGCAGCTTAAATTTACGTGACCCACACCTAAAATTGTTCTAGCCTGCAAGTTCTTAGGAATGGCAGATCAGTGCTATTATAAAATGAGTTATTTATTGAATAGACAGGAGATAACAGACAAAAGGCCTTAAACAGTTACTTACTACACAGTATAAACCAGAAAGAACTACTAGTAGATTACATAAAACAGTGCATGCTCTCAAGGTACCTATATTAAAGCTAGCAAAGAAATAGTATAGATTAGGAGCCAATGTAACTTACCACTGAATTGACAATAGCGTAGACAGAGTCCTTTCCCTCAACTCCAAGGAGAGGAACCACAAAGTAGGCATCCCAACTCTGGGGAGAAAGCTCCACACATTTCCAGGGAACATGCTGTTGTGGTGCATGGTCAGTTTGTGAAGTGTCTTTCAGTCAGAATTTCCAGCTTATCTTTCCAGATCTCACTTCCACAGCAGGATGTCTATTGTCAGCTGAAAGAATTACTCCCATGGTGCCAAAATAACTCACTACAAAACAAGCAGTCCTGATTGAGTTATTTCACCAATTAGCAAGCTCATGTGCAGGGCAAGATACCCTGAGTTATTTCACCAGCTAACAAGCAACAAATAAGCTCTTCTGGGGCAAATGCCCTTCTACAATATTAAAAGCCACTAAGAATCAGGAGGGATGGTGGGTAACAGACAGCTAATGGGTTATAGTTCTGCCTCCTGTAATGAGGAAAATAATGGAAAAAAGAACATAGCAAAACCCATTGGGGAACTGAGTCCATGATATCTAGTCTCTAAAACTCTGTACTTAGCGTGGGAATTACTGAAATAGAAAATCAATAGTAAAATATGCAATTTATTTTAAAAAATCAATCCCATAAATAGGAAAAGGCCACCTCCTGGAACAGTTAAACAGGGAAATTCACCTGGAGATTATTGGCAAATCAATTTCTCTGAATTACCCAGACAAAACATGTATAGGTAGATACCTTTTCCAGATGGCCAGAAGCCTTTCCCTGTCACACCAATAAAGCTAGGGAAGTTTGTCGGAACCCAGGACACCCCTCTGGGTGCCCTGGATGGCCCGAGCCCCTGGCAGGGGGCTGAGGAATCCTGGCAGGAAGCCAAAGACAATTGGGATTTCCATCTTAACCCATGGAGCAAATTACCAAGCTTGTATGAAGAATTACAAGTCACAAAAGTTTAAGTAGAATGATAATGAATTAATCACAGGGTGAAAAGTGGAATTTTGGGGATTTTACTATAGGGGTCTAGGAGGCAAGATGGAGGGATTTGGGCGTTGTCCTATTCTTCTTCCTTGTTCTTCCTAGCCTCCATCTTCTGGGTGATGTTGGCACATTTGGATTGGTTTAGGATAGAAGTAGACAGTCTAACATAGGTGATAGGTATTGGAAAATAATGGTAAATAAAGTACATGTGGTTCATAGTATAAAATGTTGACACCAGCCCAGGGGCGGGCAGTGTGCCCTCGACAGACCCGCTAGACAGAGCTCTGCGGGTCAGAAAAAGAATGTTTTAGATAAGAGACAATAAACAACCTTGAAAACCAGAGCCAAGGAATTCCGACTCGTTCTTCGACCATCGGGCTGGGAAAAAAGGCCTCTCGGGGTCATCCTGACCGCAGGAAACCCGAGAGAAGTGGTAAAAATTAATGCCTAGAGAAACCATACCAAGATTTGGGGTGCCACTTGAGATATCTTCAGATTGAGGCCCACATTTTATAGCAGATGTGGTACAACAGCTGAGCAAAACCCTGGGTATAAAATAGGACTTACGCACCCTTTGGTAACCACAGTCAAGTGGGAAAGTGGAAAGGATGACTCAGACTTTGAAGTGACAAATTAGTAAAATGGGCCAAGAAACCTCTTTAAAATGGCCACAGGCCTCTAGTTTTTTTGTGAGTCAGAATTCAGCCAAGGTCAAAAACTAAACTAAGTCCCTATGAATTACTGTATGGATGGCCATATCAAACACAATCAGTTCCAGGATAAATCCATTCAACAGGAGAAACAGATTTAAATCTATACTGGATTTCTTTAGGAAAAACTTTTGCTGGACTCCATCAATTTATAACCCTATTGGGACCAGTTGCTTTGGATGCACTCATTTATCTATATCAACCTGGGGATTCTGTATATGTAAACACCTGGAACTCTGAACCCTTGAAGGAAAAGTGGAAAGGACCTTTCCAAGTTGTCCTGGTAACCTACACTGTACTCAAGGTGGAAGGAATTGAACCCTGAGTTCATGTTATGCAGGTAAAACCAGCAACCACATATTAAACACAGCAGAAACAAGACTGACTAAGACTGGGAATTTGGGTTTTTTTACATAAATCCTATTGTTTTAGGTATAGAATATTATTTTCCAGGGGGATACTATTTAATAGATCTAGATGAAGAATAACTGCATATTTATAATAATAATAATAATAATAATAATAATAATAATAATAATAATAATAATAATAATAATAGAATTTATGTTGTTAACTTCTGGGAAGGGGAATAAGACCTTAAAGTTAGTCCAAGACTTTGGCAGATTACAGAATGTAACCTCTATAACAGCTTGTTTGCCAACACCAACCTCTGCAGAAAATCCAGTTATGTGGGGAGCTTTAGTCAGCAATTTGACAAAAGTTTGGGAACACATGTGGGAAGGAAATAGTACCCATGCCAACTGGATAGGGATGGAAGGAGAATATTCCTTACAATGGACATGTAAGAACAATACTGTTGAGGATTGTAATATCTCAAAACCAGTTCTGGAAATAACCTCAGGAAATATTTATCATCCAACAGATTGCACTAATACCCCTTGGGGAGGTCAAATACCAGAAATATGGAATAGCCCTCAAACAGGACAATGTGAATATATCCATCCAGTTCAGTGGTGTCTAGATTGGGGAGTCCAGGCCTCCCAGAGGACCCCTTACAGGTAGGTATAAAATATCCTGATTTAATAAGATCAAGGCAAAAGGATCCAAGGACAAAGGAAAAATGGAATTGCATTCAAATATACACTTGTACTAGTAGGAATCCTGAGGTACAGCAGCTCATGACTGTCCCAGGCTCTAAGACTGGGATGTGTTTGTAGAAATTATTTTCCCTACCTAGTCCTTCCTTTCAAACAAGTACATTAGTAAAAAAAGCAAAGTGAGGCATATGAAAGCTTGACGGAAGACAAGCTTCACAAGCCTCAAAGGGGGGTAAAGTTGCCAGATGAAAAATCATCTGCACCTGGTGAGCTAACACAGTGCTTATTCTTCAAAAACCATTGGCCTATGGAACTGCACAATGCCCATTCTGTAAGAAGGACAACTGGAAAGCAACCAGCCCTGTTGTGCCAAGTTTTACCAGTTCACTGAGCGGTCAGGTATGACTTTGGGATTGCTGACCACCAGAGACCACCAAAGCGACTCCCCAAGACAGAAGAATGCATGCATTAAGGGGAGGGAACATATGTTAATGATTTTGGGGAAATGATTAACATATGTATGTTAATTCTGGGAAAATCAATTATATGTATGCAAAATACTGTATAGAAACAGGTGCTTTTCTGTATTCAGCATGCACAATATTTTGGAGGAGATATCCCCTCGTGCATCTGGCTGAATAAAGATTGTCTGCTTTTTAATACTACATGGGTGTCAAGATTTTTTTTATTTTTACCGATTTTTGGTAACAATTCCAGGGAACACCCCCTCATTGGGCTCCACCAAATGTTTCCCAGACCTTAGTTTGAAGTTCCCTGGAAAGCAGACTGCTATCTTTTCCTTTTCAGACTCTTAGCTTGAACTCCTCTACATGTGACAGGCCACTAAGGTCTGCATGCCAGGGCTATGGATATCAAGAAAGACCTCAGTGTTATGATGATCAGCAGACTGCAAACCCACTAGCCATATTGGACTCTCCCAAGCCTCCACAGTTCTTACAAATGTTACCTTCTTACTTCGTTCTTTCTTGTCTGTCTTGTTTTCAATACATGTCACGCCCAGTTTGAGAAGCAATGTGATGAAATGCCCTAGTTCCAATCCTAAATAATTTATTCTTCTACTCTAAATTATGTTGAAGAAACTGAAGAATTGTGTCCCTCAACTTTTCAATGTCACATTTGATACCAGTAAAATCCAACATTCCTATGTATGGGGTATTTTCCTAAGCACTAGATGTTTTAAGCACCTTATAGTTCCAGGCTGAAACCCTTCTTAGCTAAAACATAGTCAATAACTTGCCTACAAAGTAAAATACTCCATTTTAAATATTACCTGTGGAGACCCTGAGAGGCATTCCCTGGGTTAGAGAGACACAAGAAGCTTCCCTCAAAAGCTGTTAAGATCCTATTGGCTCCTTCCCTTGTTCCTATGTCACTCAGCCACGCCCTCCCTATTCCCATTGGCCCTCATCTTTGTACTGCCCCAATACCACTGTTCAGCCCAGACCTCTTGAGACACAGAAACCTGGACTCTCCCCATGAGTGTGCCCTTGGACCCTGAACATCTCACCACGCAGCTGAATTAAACATCTGTGGATATTATGCAAAGGCCCTTTTTGCTTCCTTACCCTGGATTTTACTAGCAGCAATTCCGGCTGCAACAATTACCAGGTAGTAGGACCAGCATATGTTCACTTTATTATGGATTATTCTTATGTGACACTGTCTTGGGGTGATTTTATGATGGTACTTTATTCCCTAATCATCTGCTTTATGCCCAGAAATGTCTGCGGTATCTTTAAGATGAACCCAGGGGGCGGGGCCTGGTAACGACGGGTGCGGGCTCCTTTCAATCTCTCTCTCTGGTATGCTCCGGACAGGGTGGACCGGGGACGCTGCACTGTTCCTTTTGTCGGATTGGTTTTTTGCTAGCTTGAAGCCAGAAGTTTTTTCCCATCCCTTCCCCTAGCTTGGAGGCTGTATCGGGAATCCTCTCGGCAGCTTTCTGGTTTTTTTTTCTCCTTGAACTGTTTTCAGCTTGGCTTGTTTTTCTTTTCGGCCCTTCCAGGGAGGCGGCGGGGGACCCAAGACCTCAGAGGAACTGAACCAACACGAGAAAGGACATTAAAATCCACCAACTTCAGCTGCTGCAAGGAGAAGACCCATGCCAGAAATCCAATAGGTTCCCAGATGCTGCATGAACTCTTTTCTCCCCGCTTCCAAAGACAAAGAAGGGCAGCTGCCATCTTTGCCTCTCGGCCACACGGCAAGATGGGGGTAGGGTGTAAGGTTCAATTTTTTTTTTCCTGTGCTTTGAGGGTATCTTGCTTTGTTAATAAACAGTTTTACTTTTTTTCACATCCATCCCCTGATTTCCATTTCTCTCATTGGCAGAAGAAAAGGAAGTTATTGAAGCCCGTTGTCCTTAGAGGAAACGCTCATTCTAGGGTGTTTCCTCCTGAAATTTGTCTCCAAAACCAAGACAGGCGCAAATAGCAAAAATTGTAGTTTAAAGTTGTCCTGGTTTAGGGCAAATTTGGGAGAAAACCTCCAAAGGGGGCCCCTCCAGAAAGCAAACCCACATGGCTCCTCCTCCCAACCGGTTCAGGAAGGATTCCTCAGAGAGAAGTGGAAAGAACCTGTTTATTTAACAGGCACAGCACCCCCCAGCACACAAAATGAACAATACCGGATGACAAAACTCATTCACTGTTCTGAAGAGATGACAAATTCAGAGAGTCCCTCCGGTGCTGGGAATGGCTGCTGCAGACCACAAGGTGCAAAGTCTCGGTGTTTCCCAGGTCCCAGTCTGGAGCAGGTTTGAATGGTTCCAAGAAAAGGGGAAGAAAGACAGTCCAGGGAAAATGCAGACTGCCTAGCTAAACTAACTAACAAGAAAAAGCAAGAGCAAAAGCAGGAGCAAGAGCAAAAGCGAAAGCAAGAGCAAAAAGCAAAAGCAGCACTATGTACTGCGCCATCTGTGTCCCGCCGACTGTGGGGGAGTGAGCAGGCTGATAACAAAACAAAACTTTGCTTGTCAGAGCCAGTCTTGAAGGCACAGAACATAATATCCAGCATAAACAGAACAGACGACTGGAGATACAAGCATCATAACGTTACCCTAGGACAAAAGTAAAAGCTCCAAATTATTTTTTAAACGCTTTAACCAAATATCCAAGCTTTTTCTGAAAAGGTCTAAATAAAATCTTTATCTGTGCTTAGAATTTCATGAAAATGTATTCAAAATGTACTCTCTTCATCTTTTACCATAGCAGATTGGAAACTGCTGAAACAAATACAAGATCAGGCCAAGCCATCCATCTGCACCAGTAATTCTGTTTTCATCCACTGACATCCTTCACTTTCACCACTACCAAGATTCAGAGAAATATTATTTGCTCAGTGCATTAAAGTAATCATCTTTATTTATATGGTGTCATTCAGAGCAACTGAGCCCTTGTCACAGCCCAATGCCTTGAATGGAAACTACACCCACAAGGTTCTGTGAAAAACACGTTCACTCTCCTGTGAAAATTAAAAAAAGTTTAATAAAGGACAATAGGAGACAATGACCATAGAGCAAAGGTTTTTACGGCCGGGTGCATCTTGGAACTCAGACAAGAGCACACCTTCACCTTCGGGGTTACCCCTTAAATACTTTTTACATTGCATCAGCCTGTTGCATATTCATAGACCCTTATGCATATCCATAAACTAATTTACATTTTCCAGGAACCATTTTACATGGCCTCTCCTTGGGTCTGCCTTTTTAGAGCATGTGGCTGTGGTTTTGGCTCCTTCTTATTGCTTCCAGTTTGGTCCTTGGTCCACACTGTCTTCAGACAGTGAGTGCTGATAGTTGGCATATCTGTAGCAGGTGTCCTCATCCTATGTTCATTGGATGTTATCCCATCCAAGCAGGCATTTTAACACAAGCATAGATATTTCACTACTATGTCTAAACTTAAGTAACAGCAGAAATAAAAACTATATCTTTATAACAAAATTACTGTAACACCACACGTATAAAATCCATTTTAATATTTGTGAAAAGCCAATATTATAATATGTATCTATAACAGTTGAATCAAGGTTTTCCCCACTATTTGATCAGAGTTAGATAATACATTAGATAATAGTTGGTATTAGCTAAAGTATTTAAATTTTTCTTTTCAATGAATTATTGTACAGTTTCTGTAACAATAAGAACAAAGGGAAAAGAGACTACAATCTCATGGGCACAGCATTATTAGATTACATGTTCCCCATTAGAAAGGAATGGTCTTTATTGCTTCTTCCCATTGTATATCATAAAGAAACATCATTACATGTAAAGAAATTACTTGTTGGGAGTCACATGAAAAGAAAAATAGCTTGCACATTCAAAAATAAGCACTGTCAAAAAGAAACAAATGGCATTCTCAGATGACAAAGATATCAAAGATCTCTGATTACAACCGTTGCAAGTTCTCTCATCTCACCAGTCATGCCAATAAAAGCATTAAGGGGTTTCAATAATCATTCCTAAAAAAGAAAAATATAAGTTCTTGCCAGAATTCAATTATTTTTAGATAAACAAACTATTAAATAGTTTCAAAAAAGCTGATACTTCATAGTGATGTCAAAAGCAGAGTTCACTCTCTAGAATTTTTTAAAGTTTAATAAAGGATAAAAGAAGGACAAATATCCAGCGCTGGGGTGCTTTTGGTGAATAGCCAAAGAGCACACAGCTTAAAACCATGTTCTCTAAATATGGTTACATTGCTGGGGTTACATGCATATTCATTAGTTTATACATTATTCAAACATTCTTTTGAGATTTTGCTGTTCCAGGAACCCTTTTGTTTTTAACCTCTGACTTGTCTGCATAACATTCTGTAGATTAGGTCTATATATTTTATTTCTTTCTGTGGTTCTATCCTGTTGTTTCACACTCCCTGATAACAAGTAGTTAATAAATCCTCTCTGGTGTTCTGGTTTCTGTCACTGTTATCACTTGGAGAGGCTTGTCTGCAGATGTGACAAACAGCATAATTGTTTTACACCATTCTCTGAGTTACATTACATAGTCTCTATTTTAACATTTTGCTAAAATCTATAACATAATATTTTTATCACACTGCTATTTATATAAACTATATGGTGCATACACAAACTAACAGATTATACTATACCCAAAAGCAGTTAAAAAGTAAGTGTAAATTGTACCATATCAAAAATACTTGTGTTTAATAACATCATGCAAAAGCTAGTATATGAATGTGAAAGCCAATATTATATTGTCATTTATAACAGTGATATCAACTTTTAAAGCTGTAGAAATAGGGATAATAATAAAAATTTATAAATAAATCTCTTTTTCATGCAGATAATCACAGAATCATTTAGGTTCCCTAATGTCCAGTCTAAATTTGTATCCTTCAAGCTCTTCATAACTGGTTCTTATGAAAGCCATAAGAACAACTGTATAAGTATCTTGATTTAAAACAATTTAAGGGGCGGACACTCCAAAATAAGTTACCACCTCTTTAGTTTTAACCAATCCCAGTAAATATAAGTGAAAAATAAGTTTATTTTAAAAACCAAAATAGCAACAGGCAGGAAAAATAACAGTAATAATCACTAGTTACAAATTTGCTGAAATCTTGTGGACTCCCCAGGAACAAAGAGAAACAAAAAATGACGGAGAAACTCCTTCCCCAAGATGGCACACTTCACACGACTGCATGGCTTCACTCATATCTACTCATATTTCATTTCTCTTTATTGGTAGAAAGGGACTGGGTGAAACTAAGGGGAAGTGACTCATTTTATCGTGCGCACCTCTTAAAATTGTCTTAGAACAAGACGGTGTATCACCCTGGTATGTTGGGAAAGGCAAGCAAAACTAATTAACATGTATTTCATCATCAAAACCGATTAGAATATTTTAAAAAATGAAGAATAAATGAGGTTTCTAATTTGCAATTTTTTTGCTAAACATTAATATATCTACTGAGTCTGACATTGCTGTGTCTTGACATAACAGATTATATCTATATCTATAAGAAGAATTAAAGGGATCTGTTAGCCTCTGTTCTTTGACAGCTCTAGACCTCACATGAGAGATGTGGGCACTGAGCACCACCCCAGTACATTTTTGCCATCCACTTTTAGTGTTAAATTAAAAAGTAAATGGCTATGGGATAGGACAGACAATGGAAAAGTTTTTTCCTTTAGACATAGTGTGAGAGACTAAAATGGCTAATGCTAAAATCATCAAAGGACTTTTGCCCACTGGAGCAAACTGCAAAGCAGCTCTTCATCTGCAACCACCAAAGCCCACCCCTCCCCAAATATGCCTACTAACTGGAATATGGACTGTGACTCGAACCTGAGATAAGATAAAGGGGGTACTATTGTCCAGTCATCCCAAATCTGAGAAGACTGTATCCACAAGTCATACTGGAAAAGAGACAGGAATGCTGATGGATCAAACATTCAGGGGGCAAGCTGCAGATGTGCAAAGTAACCACCCCAGTGCAGAGGGCGAGCACAGCTGCCACCTCAGGCTACAAACTGGGTGTTGAGCAGGATGAGGAAAGACACAAACCCTGTGAGGTGGAGTACTATCTCTTTGTCCTTACTCAAGTGAACTCAGTTTTAATAACTCACCTGTTGGGGAAATATCAGGGACATTCACATATAGCCTGAAGGTATTCATCTCTGCTGATGGGTCATAATGGGCCATAATTGACTCAAATGCCTGACACTATTAGAAGCTGTCTTAGAAGGTGTCAAAGACTCCAGAAGCATCTTGTGTTGTAAGCCCCTCACCAGTCTTGTTGCCCTCCTCTGGACATGCTCAAGCATCTCAATGTCCTTCCTAAACTGAGGGGCCCAGAACTGGACACAGTATTCAAGGTGTGGCCACACCAATGCCAAGTACAGGGGAAGAATGACCTCCCTGATCCTGCTGGCCACACTGTTCCTGATACAGGCCAGGATGCCATTGACCTTCTTGGCCACCAGGGCACACTGCTGGCTCATGTTCAGTCAGCTGTTGACCAGTACCCCCAGGTCCCTTTCTGCCTGGGCACTGTCCAGCCACACCGTCCTCAGCCTATAATATTGCAGTGGGTTATTGTGGCCAAAATGCAGGACTCAGCATTTGGACTAATTAAACTTCCTCTTACTGGATTCTGCACATCCATCCAACTGTTCCAGGTCTGTCTGCAGAGCCCTTCTTCCAACAGATTGACACATGCTCCCAGCTTAGTGTCATCTGCAAATTTACTAATGAAAGACTCAATACTCTCATCCATGTCATCAATAAAAATATTGAACAGAACTGGCCCCAGCACAGACCCCTGAAGAACACCACTAGTGACTGGCCGCCAGCTGGGTGCAGCACTGTTCACCACCATTCTCTGGGCCTGGCCATCCAGCTAGTTCTTAACCCAGCAAAGAATGCTCCTGTCCAAGTCGTTGCCTGCCAGCTTTTCCAGGAGTATGCTGTGGGAGACAGTGTCAAAGGCCTTGCTGAAATCCAAATAGACAACATCCACAGCCTTTCCCGCATCCGCCAGGTGGGTCACCTGGTCATAAAAGGAGATCAGGTTGGCCAAACATGACCTACCCCTCCTAAACCTATGCTGGCTGGGTCTGATACCCTGGCCATCCTGCAGGTACTGCATGATGACACTCAATATAAACTGTTCCATAACCTTACCAGGTAGCGAGGTCAGATTAACTAGCCTATAATCACCAGGATCCTCCTTCCCACCCTTTTTGTGAATGAGTGCCTCACTGGCCAGCTTCCAGTCCTCTGGAACCTCACCAGTGAGCCAGGACTGTTGGTAAATGATGCAGAGTGGCTTCACAAGTTCATCTGCCAGCTCCTTCATCACCCTGGGATGGATCCCATCTGGTCCCATAGATTTATGAACATCCAAGTGGTTCAGCAGTTCTCTGACTGCCTCCTCCTGGATAACAGGGGGAACATTCTGCTTCGTGACACCATCTTCCAGGCCAGGAGGACAGTTGTCCTGAGGGCAAGCCATCTTCCCACTAAAGACCGAGGCAAAGAAGGCATTAAGCACTTTTGCCTTCTCCCCATCTGCAGTTACTAAGTTCCCTCCCGCATCCAGTAGAGAACAAAGATTGGCCTTACCCTTCCTTTTGCTGTTAATGTATGTAAAAACATTTTTTATTGTCCTTTACAAAAGTTGCCAAATTAAATTGGAACTGAGCTTTGGCATCCCTAATTTTTTTTCCTACATGCCCTAGCAACCCCCTTATTGGTTTTTACCAATATTACTTGTTATAAATGAAAAATGAAAAATAGCCAATTTTAATAAAAAAATTAAAAATAAAATTTATTTCGCGACCGTAATACAGTCCCGATAGCCACCAATCAATCGGACAGCGTACCACCCCCGGACAGTGAGCTGGGTGAACGTGAATTTGGCCTCTATCACACCAAATTCCCCTCATCCACACCGGCTGCTCCCAGGCCCTGGTTCTTATACATTTTAATTTGCCCATGGCAGAGTTCCTTTGTCTCTCTTTCGAGGTCTTCATATTCATGTTCGGTCTTTTCTTCGGTCCAGGCTGCACAAAGCCTTTGTCTGGGAATTGAACGATGTGCTTCCCTGATTCCAGGAATCGGGCTGACCGGCAGGTGCTGATGGCTCTGGTTATCTCAGATGTGTATCTCGTCTGGGCCATCATCTCCTGGGTGTCACTGGACACATGCCTTCGCGAATGCCCATCTCCCGTGTAGCCGAAGTTCCCTTCGAATGCAAATGTCGTGGTGCCTCCTTGCCCATTTGCCGTGGTTTCGCCATCCTGAGGAAAGATTTCTCCCCACCATGTACCAACAGTTTGTTTCATACATATATATATTTTATACATCTTTTATTTCCACGAATTACTAATCACATTTCTAACAATTCCCTCCCCTCTTTTATAAACACATTAATTTGTGGATTTTTCTAAAAATTAACCTACGTGCTTTATTTTTAGCCTTTTTATCCTTAATGAATCTATGTACATTCAAGTGATTTTCTCATTTTAATTGTCCTGAGGTATTTTCTGATACTCCCTGAGATCTGACCCGTTACTCTCCATTTGTTTCTCAAACTGTGCTAAGGCATTAGCTGCCCACTTATGTGAGCCATCTTCTTCCAGTTTCATAATTTTTGAAACTGGGTTACCTTTTGCTGCAAGCTCTGGGTCCATGGGCATGGCTGCGATTTGCATCCCTTGTACTACTGAATGTATCAGTAGGATAAAGCAAGGGATCAAACAGAGTAAAAAGATGACTCCAGCTACAGAACAGAGAATAAAGAATATTAACTTCTTCCACCATGCTCCATCGAACTGGTTGTCCCACCAAGAAGTATTTAGGATCGAGTTCCACTTCTGGATGGGTACGTGGGCAACCCTTTTTATTTCAGCAGCAAGTCCTCGGATCATTTCCCCATAATCGTCAATTTCAATGCAGCATTCAGACTCATTGAATTTTCCATATACACCCCCTTCTTTGGCTAATAGGTAATCCAATGCTATCCTATTTTGATAGACAAAAGCCCTCATCTGGGAATGCTGCCTTGATAGAAACTCCAGAGCATCTGAGGTGTGGTTAGACACAATTTCTACCACTGCCTGAAGTCTGAACAAACAGTTCAGGAGGTATATTGGGGTATGGTAACCCCAGCTACCATCCTGAGCCCAGGTAGCGGGCCCATAATATTCGATAATGCGTTGGGCAGGCCATTCCTCCTCCCCCCATTTTTGACTACCTTCGAAGACTGGGAATTTCTTTCTTCCCTCTCTTTTCTGACGGTTCAGGGTTTCATATAAAGGTGCCCCTAGTGAGCTGCTCTCTGATCAGGGTAATGTGAAGAAAGCTGGCCTGATTACTCCCAGCATGCATGACCCCTTCTATTTCCAAGGCAGCTCACTATATGCTTTTTTCCTACAAATCCATTATATCCCATTTGGAGCTTTCCAATTCTTTACATCCTTCGGTCTATCCCAGAAGTCTCTTAACCCCCCTAGGGATTGGAAAGGGTTAGCCCCAGCCTTTGGTTTTCGGCATACGCACTAGTCCTGAGGCACATGACTAGACTCAGGCTCATCAGGGTTACTCTGACTAACATTCCTCTGCCCCCACTCTTGCCCACTGGGTTGCCACCAGCAGCGGGGAGAACCATCTTCTTGGCAGCAGGAAGTAGTCTCGCAGAGATCATAACTAGCCCGAGCTGTGTATCTTCGCTTAAATACTCCCCACCGGCTGAGTCTCACTGGCTGGGCACTGCAGGGTACTTTGTTTCCTTTCCGGCACTCGACTGCTAGAATTTGGGCCCGATACTGAACCTTTCCCCTCAGTCCGTTTTGAAAGAGCCTAAACCACAATATTGAGTCTGCTTTGATTACTCGCAGTTCTGTGAGGAGCGTCAAGAATAGGTTAGTCACACATACTTCGTGGTTAAAACAATCTTCACACAGACCCCTGGGCCTCACCCCCTTTCACAGTGCGCCACCCACGATATTTTACAGTAAAAACACCTAAACGTTACAAATGGGTGACAAGGGCAATTCGGTTCTTGGCATTCTATCCGGTCGATCTCAGTCATTAGCGTGGTCTGTGCAGGGTTAGCTTCAGATTTCCAGGAGGAGAGACGACCTCCCACTCTGGTGTGTCCTTTTGAGATTCCACTTGCTTAACTCTCGATGTGTGCGTCCAGCCCTTTTCAGCGGTTCATACTGCTGTATCTGTAGTTAAAAGAACAAGGAAAGGCCCTTCCCAATGAGGGGATAATGGTATGTCCTTCCAGGTTTTTATAAGGATGTGATCTCCAGGATGGACGGGATGAATGGAAAAACCCACAGGAGTCCCTTGCATTATAATTCCTTGCTTTCTTAGTTCTTGCAAGTTCCTGTTAATAGCTATCAAATATGGCCTTATTTGTCCATCCTCGATTTTGGGGTGCCCTATTGGCATCCCGTGTTCATAGGGCATCCCATATAACATTTCAAAAGGTGATATCCCCGTTTCTGAATTTGGCAGAGTCCTGACATTTAGCAGAGCTAGTGGAAGGCATTTAACCCAGGACATCTTGGTTTCTAATATTAATTTTGTCAATTGCGCCTTAAGGGTTTGGTTCATCCGTTTGACCTGACCCAAGCTTTGTGGATGCCAAGGGGTGTGATATTCTTAAAACAATCTTCACACAGACCCCTGGGCCTCACCCCCTTTCACAGTGCGCCACCCACGATATTTTACAGTAAAAACACCTAAACGTTACAAATGGGTGACAAGGGCAATTCGGTTCTTGGCATTCTATCCGGTCAATCTCAGTCATTAGCGTGGTCTGCGCAGTGTTAGCTTCATATTTCCAGGAGGAGAGACGACCTCCCACTCCGGTGTGTCCTTTTGAGATTCCACTCGCTTAACTCTCGATGCGTGCGTCCAACCCTTTTCAGCGGTTTGTACTGCTGTATCTGTAGTTAAAAGAACAAGGAAAGGCCCTTCCCAATGAGGGGATAATGGTATGTCCTTCCAGGTTTTTATAAGGATGTGATCTCCAGGATGGACGGGATGAATGGAAAAACCCACAGGAGTCCCTTGCATTATAATTCCTTGCTTTCTTAGTTCTTGCAAGTTCCTGTTAATAGCTATCAAATATGGCCTTATTTGTCCATCCTCGATTTTGGGGTGCCCTATTGGCATCCCGTGTTCATAGGGCATCCCATATAACATTTCAAAAGGTGATATCCCCGTTTCTGAATTTGGCAGAGTCCTGACATTTAGCAGAGCTAGTGGAAGGCATTTAACCCAGGACATCTTGGTTTCTAATATTAATTTTGTCAATTGCGCCTTAAGGCTTTGTGGGTGCCAAGGGTGTGATATTCCCAGTGAATCCCCAAGGCTTCTGCCATTTGCTTTATTATCCTAGAGGTAAAAATGAGTGCCTTGATCTGAGTCGATATACTTTACCAATCCGTATCTAGGCACAATCTCCTCTAACAGTAATTTAGATAGCACATGTGCAGTCACCCGGGAACTTGGAAATGCCTCTACCCAGTGTGTTAGTTTATCCACTATTACTAAGAGGCACCGGTACCTTCCTACCTTTGGTAGATCGGTGAAGTCAATCTGGACCCTCTCAAAGGGCCAGTATGCCACCGGGCGGCTTCTCATTGCTGTTTGTTTTGCTTGGTTTTTATTTATTCTTTGACATATCATGCACCCCTGTACTTCTTGTTTTGCTAATTCATTTATTCCTTTGCACCCAAAGAATTTTAGGAACTGGTCTGCTAAAGCCCAGGTCCCCCAGTGGGTCTGTGCATGTAACCTCTTCAAAATTTTTCGCGTATATTCCTTAGAAACTAATTCCCTGCCGTCGGGCAACTTCCACTTACCTCCATCGAACTCCCCCCCCAACCTTTTATATTCCTCAATTTCTTTTTCAGAAGGACGGGGAGGAAATTCCCATGTTTCCCCTTCGCAAATCTCCGGGGTACTTACTTGTAAGAGTGCTGCGTGTTTGGCCTCTTGGTCTGCTAGATTGTTACCCCTTGTTTTAAATTTGGTTCCTGCCTGGTGCCCCTTCACATGCACTATAGCAATTGCTTCGGGTTCTCTGACAGCAGCCAGAATTTGTTTTATCAACTCCTCATGTACTAGTCCCTTTCCCTTGGTGCTAATCAACCCCCTTTCTTCCCAGATTTTTCCAAATGTGTGAACCACCCCGAAGGCGTATTTCGAATCTGTGTAAATGGTTCCTATCTTACCTTTTAATCTTATTAGGGCCCTTAGCACTACATACAGTTCACAAACCTGGGCTGACCACCCCGCATTTAGGGGACCTGATTCCACCGTTTCCCCAGTTACTCCATTTATAATAGCGTACCCCGTTTCCGCTTCCCTTCTATAACCCTGGCTGACCCATCCACGAACCATTTCTCCCCTATTTCCAATTCTTCCTCCTCCAAATCAGGTCTGATTTTCGTTTGTAGCGGGACAATCTCAGCACAGTCATGGGTGGGGACCCCCGAGGCTTCTCCATATAAGAACTGAGCCGGGTTTTGGGCTGTCATGGTTTTAAGTTCCAAATCATGAGAGTGAATTAAAATAGCCTCGTATTTCAGGAGCCATGCATCGGTGAGCCATTTTTCTGCTTTTTGCTGTAAAATGTTTCTCACATTATGCAGGGAATATACCTCTAAAGGAGCCCTGAAAGTTACCTTTTTGGCCTCTTCTACCAACACAGCCGTGGGGACTATAGCCTGGAGGCATGTAGGCCACCCCCTGCTAACAGGGTCCAATAGCTTTGATACATAGCCCACCGGCTTCCTTGATCCTGCCCAATTTTGTGTTAACACTCCATATGCAGTGTGATTGCTTACGTCTACAAACAATTGAAAGGGTCTTTTCACATCTGGCAGGCTTAATACCGGAGCCACTATGAGTGATTCTTTTAGTTCTTTAAAGCTCCGTTCATCTTGTTCATTCCACTTAGGCTTTTCTGTAGTTAACTTTTCATACAGGAATTTAACCTTTTCACTATATCCCTCTATCCACTGTCGACAAAAACCCAAAAGTCCCAAAATTTGTCTTACCTCTTGCTTCGATTGGGGCGAGGGCAGGGAGATAATTCCTGCAATTCTCTCCGGATCTAACTTTTTCTTCCCCTTGACAAGCCGGTGACCTAGATATTTTACCTCGGGTTCCATGAACTGGAGTTTAACTTTTGAGACCTTTAGACCTCAATCTCCCAGGAAGTTCAACAGGGCAATGGTGGTCGTTCTTACTCCTTCCTCCTCAGGTCCTGCTATTAATAAATCATCCACATATTGCAGTAATTTGGTCCCTCTTACCAGGACAAATTCACTTAAAAGTTGCTCAAGAGCCTGACCAAACAGGTTAGGCGAATCTACAAATCCTTGGGGCAGGGAAGTCCACCGGAGTTGCTGCTTGCGATTTGTCTCCGGATCTTCCCATTGGAAGGCAAAGTAATTTCGGCTTTCCTCTGCCAGAGGGCATGTCCAGAAAGCATCCTTTAAATCAATTACACTATACGAGATATCTTCTGGTGAAACATTATTCAGCAAGGTATACGGGTTGGGGACCGTGGGGAATAAAGTTTTAGTCCTTTGATTAACTGCCCTGAGGTCTTGTACAAGACCTCCCATCCGGCTTCCAGACTGCCAGGATGGGAGTATTGTGCCTTGACATACACAGCTCCAAAGTCCCCTTCCTAATTAGATCCTCTATTATTGGTTTCAGACCCCACCGACCCTCTAGAGGTATCAGATATTGCTTTACCCTGATGGGGTCTTCAGGTTTCTCCACCTCTATGCATATAGGTTCCATTTCCAATTTCCCCGCTTCCCCCCCCCCCATATGCCATACCCGAGGATTAATTTTTCCCTCATCTTTCGAGGTCAGCTTATACAAGCTTACCATGAGCTGTGATTCCTACGCTATCAAGCTTATGCCCAAACGTACCATCAAGTCTCTCCCTAATAGGTTATAATTGGCTTCTTCCACTAGCAACATATTCCCTAAGCACGTTTTATTTTCAGATTCCACTTCTACATTCTTTATTACCGGTACCTTAAAGGGTTCCCCCTTTGCCCCAATTACCATCATGGAGTCTTCACTCCTCGAACACCCCTGGGGTAGATGTTGTACCGTAGTTCTTTCAGCACCTGAATCTACTAAAAACATTATCTCCTGTTTATGAAGTCCAATCCTAAGCTTTATCAAGGGCTCTCTCGGTGTTATGGACCCCAAATTAAAAAGCCCCTGACACCTCTAATCCTCCTGGAACATCTTCTCATCTTTCATTCTTTTCTTGCATTCCCTTCTAAAGTGTCCTTTCTGCTTGCAGTAATAGCACTCCGGCGCTTCCCTCTGTCGGGGTGCAGGTTTCCTCACCGGACACGCTGGATTCTTCAAGGGTTTCCGAGTGTGTGCTGCTTCTCCCGCGCTGGGATCTTTTTCCTGCTTTTGGGCTTCCCTGACTGCTGCCACAAGGACCTTAGCTTGTACCTTTTGCTTCTCATCCTCCCTCCGCATGTATACCTTTTGAGCTTCCCATAACAGCTCTTGTAGTGACCTCTCCTGCCAGTCCTCTAATTTTTCCAACTTTTTCCATATATCCTCCCATGATTTGGCCACGAATTGTGTTTTTAACAATATGACTCCTACCAGAGAGTCAGGGTCTATACCCAAATACATCTGAAGACTCTTTCTTAGTCTTTCTAGCCATTCGGTAGGAGTCTCGTCCTTCCCCTGGCATTCCCCCAACGCTTTTCCCAAATTCTGCCCCTTTGGTACCGCCCCTCAGATACCCTGGATAACCATGTTCCTTAGCTCTATCATTTTTTGTCTGTCCTCCTCTATCTGGGCATTCCAGGATGGCCTTTGGTTGGGCCATTTAACCTCCCCACTCCCCCCTTGCGGGTTTCTATGCTCCCAGTCTTTAATCACAGCCACTCGTATCATATCCCGCTCCTCAGCATTAAACAGCGATCTCATAATGGCACACATATCATCATAGGAATAAATGCTATTTCCCAAAAATTCATCTAATCACTCCGCCACCCCCAATGGATCGTCCATAATTTTCCCCATTTCCTTTTTAAATGCCCGTACATCCCCTGAATTTATTGGTACATTTACATAACCAATGACCCCCGGAGCGGTCAGGACTTCTCTGAACGGAAAAAGTCCCTGCTGTCCCTCCTCGTCTTTGCTATCGTCTGCATGTGCTTTCCAGGTTTTCCGTCTCGTGCGGCTGGCGGGCGGGGATTCTTTCCCTGTTGATGGATGTGCTCGTATGGTGTCCTCCTCAGGTTGCATAGGAGGAGGGAGGAGGGATGGGGTTCGTTCCGATGGGGAGGGGATTGCTGGCGCGGGTTCCCGCGGGACTTTGGGCGGCGGTGCCTGTGGCGCTACCGGGTGGTGTCCAGGGTTCTCGGGTTCAGGGAGGGGTCCGGGCATCTGATGATTTGGGTACGGGGGAGATAGATTCTCCAGAGGTTCCCAAGTTTTCTCTAGACCCTTGGGCTGTTTACACGCTCTGACGGGGTACAACCTGACACTAGCGTATTCCCATAGCTGAGCATATTCCATTTCCTCTTCATTAGACCCCTCCTCGAACACAAACTCTCCCAATGCTTGGCATATCTCTTTATTAAATGACCCGAATATGGGCCAGAATATATGCTTTCTGATTTCTACATCTGCCCATTTCTCCATACAGTAGTAAACCACCTTTTTCTTAGATTTTTGCCTTCTCATAGGGCACTCCTCCCAGTGCTCTAACATCCATCCCAGAGGACTATACCTAGGAATGTCAGGGAGATCAAACCTTCCTTTTCTCCCTAGTTTGTCAGGGGTCTTTTCCTGGATTTTACTCTTTTTCAACCCCATATTCCACGCCTTACTTACCTCCTTAAGCCTATTTTAGTTGCAGAACTGCTTTCTCCTGTTTTTACTGGTATACCAAAAAAAAAACCATTGCTGACTTACTAGTCACGTAGCGAACCAAACTGCGGATTTTTAGTCAACAAACTGATGAGCTCTCTTACCTGTCCCTGGATCCAGCGAGGTCCCGTTGTCCCTCCCGATCGATCAAACAACCCCCTTCCCCCCCCGCCCCTTCAAGTTCCCGGGGCTTTTTTGGGTTGGTGTGTGTGTTCCAAACGAGCTTTCCACCCACTTCCCCTGCGACCGACCACTTTCCTCGCAGAAGAGTGGAACTGCGATCTTGGGGTCAGCACTCGCTTCGTGATAATATCACGTCTCACACACACACTCGATCACTCCCCACCCAACCACACGATACTTACGGTTCATTTTCCCGTGTGGAGTCTTCGTGCACGTAGGTTTTACGAGTAAAATAGCCGGCTTCCACAGAGAACTATCTCTGTCCTCAAGAGCTCTGGGCCCATTCCCACCTTTTGATTGTGGCTTTCTTTTTAGGCTACAAAAAGTTCGTTTAATCTGATTGGTTCCGCTGGGCTATCCCAATCTTCTCCGGCCGCTGAATTCAGCGGGGCGCCACCCGGACCTCGAGAGGGGACCCTGGAATCCTTATCAGATCACATCGGGAGGTCACCAAATTGGTTATAAATGAAAAACAAAAAATAGCCAATTTTAATAAAAAAATTAAAAATAAAATTTATTTCGCGACCGTAATACAGTCCCGATAGCCACCAATCAATCGGACAGCGTACCACCCCCGGACAGTGAGCTGGGTGAACGTGAATTTGGCCTCTATCACACCAAATTCCCCTCATCCATTACTGAACGGGACCTGCCTTGGCTTGTCTGGTCCCTGCTGCTGAACCAAATAGCGGCAACTGTGGTGTTTTCTCCCCAGAGACGCTATTTGGCTACCGGTTGGTCGCAGCTGAGCACGTGGGGACAAGTCCAGGCATGTCCAAGCTCCAGTGCTTATGGGCTGGAGTTTGTTGGTAGAAGAGGGTCACTCCTCAGGCTTCACGGTGCTGGAGAAACCTTTTAAGGTGATGGTGAAGAAAGGAGTCAGTCCTGATGGAGGGTTTAATCCAATTTTTATTCTGGGCTGCATGGCCTCTGAATGTAGTAACAACTCCACCAGGACTCCTCCAGCACGTGGTGTGCCCCTCTTTTTACCCAGGGGAGAGGGGGAGGGGTGGGAACACAGGCACCACCAACCAGGTACAGGGGGAGGGGGTCTCAGGTGAGAGGGACACTTGGATGGGCCAATGGCCCCAAGGGGGTAGAGAGCATCCTTTGAACCTGCCAATCACTCAAAGGTCCCCTGGAATTTCTGGGTTGATAGACAGTGCTCAGCAGGAGTCAGGGTGGGGGAAAAGGAGAGGTGATTGACGCACCACCTGGGGAAGGAAACTTCAGAGAGAAACCAGGGAAACTGAGGCACACCATGACAACACACTTCAACACCCCTTAAATATCTCCTTGAGACCTGACCCTCCTTCCAAAGATGATACATCTTCCTTTTATTCCTAAGTTCCTTCAAAACCTCCTTGCCCATACAGGCTGGATATTTGCCTCATCGACTCATCTTGGTTCTGTTGAAGCAGTGATCCTGTAGAAGGGTGTAGTCTTTCTCTGAAGATCCAGTGGTGGTGTAGATGGGCCTGATCTTCCTCTGGGAATCCATTGGGAAAGGGCTACTCCTCTGGGAACCCAGTGGAGAAAGCTGCCCTGGTGTCCCAAAATCTCAGATTATAACCAGGAAGGAATGATTGGCTCTTTCCCCTGGGCAGAATATCTCACAACAGGATGATGTAATTTTTATCAGTCATGCAGTGAGACTCAATGGTCCATTAACAGAAGATATTTCTGGAAGGGAGGATTGGTTTGTGGAAAAGATAAAGAAAACTGCCCAATTAACAGAAGATAACTGCCACGCCTCTAACAGATGGCAAATAGAATACACACTTATCTTGCAATCCAGGACAGTATTCAACTTCATCATCATTAGTTTCAATACCCATGGCATCAAAAGCCTCCTTAATATAAAGGGCCACCCCTCTACCTCTACCCCCTTTCCTGTCTCTTCTGAAGAGCTTGTAGCCATCCAGTGCAGGGCTCCAGCTAGGTGAGTCATCCCACCATGTTTCTGTGATGGTGACAACATCATAGCTTTGTTGCTGCACCACGGCTTCCAGCTCTTCTTGTTTGTTACCCATGCTGCATCCATTAGTATACATGCACTTCAGCTGGGCTACTGATTTCACCCCTAACTCAGGCTTACCACCCTTGGGCCTGCTTCTGGAGAGCCCAGCTGCATCCCCTTCCCCCTTCAAACCTAGTTTAAAGCCCTCTCAATGAGTTCTGCCAGTTCATAAGCTAAAATCCTTCTGCCCTTAACAGGGAGATGGAGCCCATCCTAGTTCCAGCAGGCCGGGTGCTGTAAAAGTTGCCCCATGATCAAAGAACCCAAAATTCTGCTGATGACACCAACCCTTGAGCCACTTGTTGATATTGTGGGCTCTGCTATTCCTTTCATCATTTTTCTCTGCTGCCAGAGGAACTGAGCAGAACACTGCCTGTTCTCCTTCCCTATCAACCACTTGACCCAGTACCTTAAAGTCCCTTTTAATTGCCCTGACACTCCTCTTTTCAATCTCATCACTGCCAGCCTGGAGTATCAGCAGTGGGTAATAATCAGAGGGCTGAATCAGCCCAGGGAGTCTCTCGGTAATATCTGTCTTGGTTTACAAGACAGGTGTCTGCTAGGGAAGGCAGAAAAGCCTCCCTTGGAACGGAGAATGTAAACCCCCTCCCTCCAAATTATTAGAATTTTGAAATTAAGGGGCTCTTAGGCAAAGATATGGGAATAGGAGTAACAGTTCTTTATTAGTATGTATAATAAAGCAAACAAACAACAACTATGGCATTAACAACAAATAGAACCAGGAACCCAGTGACAGCCTTTTTGGCTGCGGCACTTTCCCCTTTTCCTAGGGGTGCTGGCAGGCTCCCGGTGGACAGGGCAGGTGTGGTGATCCTCACATGGCTGCGGGCGGTGCTCCGGCACGGGTCCAGGGAACACATGGCAATGGCGGCACGGCTCAGACGGGAAGGGATGGAAGAAGAGGCTTTGTTCCACAAATCCCGGGGGCAGCCGATCCCGGTGCCCCTAGCAGGACTCTTGGAAGCAGCAGGCTGTAACAGCAGGGATGACCAGAAATCCCGGGGTGGTGGACGAGAATGTATCAAAACTCCACAGCAATAGCTGGAACCAGTGGGATGTCCTGGTAGGGCAGGGGGATGCAGAGCCCAGCAGCAGAAGAAATGTTCCCCACTGTGTTATGGTGGTGGCAGCGAACTACTTTCCCCAAGGCATGGGTCTGATCGTCCTCCTATGAAGCCCAGAAGTGAGAGAGCTGCTGTCCTCAACCCCGTCTCTTTTTACCTGCCCCCATTCTCACAGTATCTCTGCCCACCCCCACCCCGATAATAAGGAAAGAACAGAAAAAACCCAACCCCCAACATATCCCATACCCAGGCCCCAGGGAGGCAGCAGACCCCCCTGTGGGATGAGTCCGGTTGACATATGGGGCTCTCTGTTCCCCTCAGAAGGGAATCACCCACTACGACTACCCTTCTTTTCTTTTTAATGTTTGAGGTGGTGATCTGTCTGACAGATGAAGCATAATTGGGAGGCTCACTGGGCAGATCATTTTCTTCTACATCATCTGGCTGACCCTCCTCATCCAGGGCCTCATACCTATTCTGAAGTGGCACCTGGGTAGGTGATGGGGGTCAGGAGGAATTTTTATTACCTCCCCAAGTAGGAACCCATTTCCACACCCCTTCATCCACCAGGTGTTCTCCTATTGCCTGATGGTGGGAGGCATGGGAGTCCTCTGACTCCCAGTGGGCCTCCCTCAAGGATGGAAGGGCAGTACTCCACTCATCTATTTCCCTTTCACTTTCTCTAATACTCCTTAGTCTTTCTACTTCCTCCCTAATCTCAGCCACTATCAAAAGATTGTTCACCTGTTCACACCACAGACAGGCTTCTTCTGCAACTCCCCTTGGTACCGCTGATAAGCTCAAACACTCCTCACAGGAAGCAGTCTGGGCAGACACATCCTTTTTGGAGGGTTCTATTTGGCTACATACACTTTTACTAACTGCAGTTTTTGATTGTGTAAAAACCATTACTAAGAAAAAACCCAAAAACCAACCACCCAACAAAACCACAACAAACTACAAACCCCACTAGCAGGAGGAAATCTGCAACCCTGCCTGCTTGCCCTGCCTGCGTAAACTGCCATGCAAACTGCCATGCCACACCCTCAGAGACATGCCACACCCCTCTTTGCCCGCTCCGGGTCGCCACTCTCCCTTGAGCCCTTTTTTAATCACCTCGCCGCTCACCAGACGAAAGCCCCACCCTGCGCTTGCATGGGTAATAAGAACACATATTGTGCCTTATGATCCCCTCAGCTGCCTCTCACATGAATGTCTCATGGATGTGGCCTTTCTGGTTTTGGGGTTTTCACAGCTGGTTCAATATGTCTAAGGGAGGATGAGTGTTCACTGCCTCTGACCAGAGGTTATGCCACACACCCAAAACTTCCTCCTTCCCCCCTCGGTTGTGGGGGAATCTGTGTAAACCTGGCCTCTGTGGGCTGTGTTGTCCTCCATCCCAAACCCAGCCAGGGATGATTTTCTGCTGCATTTGGATTTCTTATGGATACCTTGTTTGCTTCTCCCTAGACCTGAGATGACTGAACAATAGTGTCCCCTTTATCTTATCTAGGTGGCTTAACTCACAGTCCAAAGTTCCAGTCAAGTATCTTCAAGGAGGGGTGGGCTTCTGTGGTTATAGCTCCTTTATACAGTTTTTGCTATAATGGGCAAAACTCCTTCCCAACAATGTTTAAGGCATGAACCATTTCAGTGTCTGACACAGACAAACAACAACAACAGCAACAAGAACAAAACAAAGCCAGAAGCCCCAATAACAGTCTTTTCCTACTCTTGGCAGGGGGCACTGTTGGCTCCTGGTGAGGCAGAGGGGCTGCAATAGTTTCCCCGTGGCCTCTGGGGTGCTCTGACATGGGCTCAGAAAACCTCCTGATGTGGTGCTGGAAGCTCAGGTGAGGACGGGAGGTAGCTCTTGTTTGTAAAACTCAGAGGCAGCAGCTGGTTTCAGAAACACCACAGGTGGCAAGCTAAAAATGCGGGTGTCGGATGGTGGGTTCTGCTGCCTATTATCTGTTCCCAACAAACCTCTCCTGTAGAAAAGCAGGTTGGGTTAACATTTAGGCAACGCAGTCAAAACCACACACAACACTCACAACAGCTGGCTCAGTGAGAGAGGCTAGAAAGGCTCCTTTTTGCAAGGTTTTATTTCAGCAAAATATATCACATTTGGCTGAAGGGAACCCGGTGAGAAAGAGGACAACCACATGGTGCAGGCAGCTTAAGAAGGGGAAGGGGTGGAGTATAGTAGCAGTGATCCCCTGAATGGGGAATAATGAGCTTTGACTCCATGATTGCAGAAGGCTTATCAATCACTTTATTATACTAATTAAGAAACCCATCGCCCTTGCCAGACAGTCCAATACACACATGGATCCAGTTGGTCAATGAATCCAAAACACCATCACCAGTGTCCAATTAGGAAACCACCCTTTGGTAAACAATCTCCATAACACATTCCACATGTGCACAACAGGTGCAGCAAATGAAGACAAGAATTGTTGTCTCTGAGCTTTCTCACATCTTCTCACAGCTTCCCAGGAAAATCCTGGGGGAGAATTATGTTTCTCTCTGTTCAGAGGATATGTAATTACCACAGGTGGGGGGCAGAGCTAAGGGCAGGGAAAAGGGGATTTGTCTCCAGGGGAGGGGGGTAGCCACCAGTGCCACAACTCCCAAACCCACCTACCTCACCCCAGGCATGACTTCCAGATTAGTTTCCCCTGACAGAGCCATTACCGTGATATGTGAGAGTGCTTGGCCTCCTCCCCTCACAGTGTCTTCCTTTCAGATGGGAGAAAATTCCCTGAAAAACCCAAACCCACAACAGGTCTTAACACATAGCACACACAAAAAAATCTACCTTCAACGCAGTCATCTCAGACCACCCTCAGTCTTATCCCTGCTTGCAATTCATACTCAGTTGTCTATGAGCAGCTGGTTAAACTGCACAGGAGTTTGTTGAGGTATAATGGTGATGAGCGCACTCACTTCCTGCTGTGAAGTAGGATTAGGAGGAAGGCAAAGCAGGCTCAAAATTTTAAAAGGGTATAAAGAAAAATTATTTACAGTAACTAAAAGAAAGAGTAATAAGAATCAGAAAAGAGCCTTCAAAACACTTCTCCTCCCCCACAACCTTTTCTTTCCCACGGACAATGTAAAGAAACAAAACCTAAAATTTCAGTCAGTTTACCACATCGAGAATAGTCTTTCTTCAGTTCACTTAGGGAGAGAAGTCCCTCTTGTTAATGTTATGGAGACTTTTCCACAAGAAAAAACAGTTATCTCGTGGATCTCAAATTTCACAAATAGCAGTCGTCAAGTCCCTCCCATTTTCCACAAGCTTTTCCCACAGCTGTGTTTATGGGCCATGTCAACTTATGGGGTACTGTTTTAAAGATGATCTGTTCAAAGGCAAAAGATCTCATTATCTATCTCTAAAATCATCTTTATCTCTAGGAACAGAGATCTTCTCTTCCTGGGGGGCACAGGACCACTCTTCTCTCTTTCTCTGTTCAAACTTCTCATAGGATCACAGGGTTATATGTATTATGGTAATTCGTGCTGGTAAAGAATATATATATAGATGCATGAAATATATCTAAGATATAAAATCCTAAAACACACTAGCAGGGGAAAAGGAGTTGCTTCACAGGGTGATGAAATCGCAGCTGGCAGCCAAGGAGGGGGTATGCAATTAGCATACGAAGAGAACCTAGCCTGGCACAGGAGATGGTCGTTCTCACTGGTATGAACAGGAGAAGGCCCAGTGGTGATGGCCCATGAAGATGCCCATCTTAGATAAACAGAGCCATCAGGGACATACATCTGAATACTGGATTCCAGTAACTGAAGAATGAGCACACAGGATTTTGTCCAGCACAGGACAGACAAAGGAAGCAACATGAATATGGAGAACCCTGAAAGGAGGCAAAAAGACTCCGCTTTGGCCTAGAAAAAGGGTATAAGAACAGACTCTGCCAAGCCGCATTCATGAACTGTGGGGGATTTGGCGCGATAGAGGTCGAATCTGTGTTCACCCAGCTCTGAATCCGGGGTCGGTGCTGTTCCTTTTATTGTTGGCTGTTGGGACTGTATATCGGTTGCAAAATAAATTCTATTTTTATTTCTGTTAAATTGGCTGGATCGATTTTTACCTATAACAACAGCTACCTTAACATGTGCTTACTTTGGCATGGAAGCCTTTGCTCGATATCAATTTGAACCCTTCATCTCCCTGTGCTTTCATGTGTTACAGGGAAACAGAGTCTTTTGTCTCTAGCTTTACAAGATTTCAGCCCCAAGATCAAGCCATCTCCTCATCCCTCCTGTTAGGAATATAGTTAGTAATTCATGGAAATAAATGCTGTATAAAATATAAGTGTATAGAATAAACTGTGGAGGGGGGGAAGAATCCCTTTTTCCTTCAGGTTGGGAAATCTTGGCCAGATGACGAAACCACAAAACCACGAAACCCGAAACCTGCGGCAGATGGACATCACTGCATTTGCATCCGAAGAGAACTCCAGCTGCACCCAGTACGAGCATTCAACAGCACCTACACCCAAAGACGCCAGGTGCTGATGGCCCAGACAAGATGCCTATCTGAAGGAGCCAGGATCATCATCACCTTGAATCTGAATGCCAGATTCTGGGAATCAGGGAAGTGCATCGTTCTATTCCAGAATGGAGGCTTTGTGTAGCCCAAGCCAGAGAAAGAAACCAACTTGAATATGAAGAACTCAGAAAGAAACAAAGACTTTCTGCCGCAGGCGAAATAAACTGTATAAGAACTGCTACCTCGAAGCAGTTGGTGTGGACGGGGAGGTCAAAGTACCAGGGGGGTGCTTTCCTCACGTGGTGGTTGCTGGTGAACCTCCTCGGTGGCAAAATCTTGTCCGAACCAACTAGGCCCGGGCCTGCTTCTGGGGGCTGGCGGACTCGGCTTGGCCCCAGGCTAGCGGCAAGATGTTAGAAATCGCAGCCATGGCCTTGCCCGGCCTGTGGCACTCCTTCCCCTACTCGGCAGCCAATGGGGGGGGGCCGGCGGGTGCCCCAGGGGAAGGGGCCTGGGCCTGTGGCAGTGGCCGCGCGGCCCAGCCTGGCCAAGACAGGGGGCTGGGGCATGTTACCTCTTAGATGGCCAAAAGAGAAAAAGGACATTCCCAGGTTTCTTTCGTCTTTAACATGTGTTTTTCACAGAGGCGTGTACAGCTTCACAAGTGTCTGGAAGTTTTGCATCACTTCCATAAATACTTACCATTCAAACCAGGACACCCCGAAAGGAAAGGAACCTGAGGGTTTATGAGAACAAGCAAAAAGGAAAGGTGAAAGACTAGGGGTGTCAGAGGCTCTACCTCCTGGGGACAGAATACCATCAAGAGCCCTTGATAACCTTAAAAATAGGTCCCCAGGAGGAAGAATTTGAATTTTTGGTAGACCCAGGGGCTGAAACAACTTGTGTTTGTAAAATTCCAAAGGTGTGTGAAAAGAGTCAAAATACCATGCAAGTAGTGAGCACGAAAGAGGAAGGGTTTAAAGCATTGGTTATAAAGCAAGTAAGGTTTGAAGGAACAAACAAAATAGGAATTGGGGATATTCTATTAGTTCCAGAAGCAGGGTGCAATTTATTGGGAGGGGATTTACAGGTGCAGTTGGGCATCAGGGTGCTCCCAGAGGAAGGGAAAATGGTAATTCAGCTTCTCTGATTAAGAGAGGAAGATGAGGAAAAGATTTGTGAAATAGTGTAGGCAAGACTGGGAAACTGAGGCAAATTAAATATGAATCCTATAGTAATAAAAATAATTTATGAAAACTGCCAAGTTCGGGTACGATAGTACCCACTTTCTAGAAGGGAGACAAGGGTTGCAGCTGGTGGTCCAGGACTTGCTTGAAGAAGGGACCTTAGAACCATGTATGTCCCCCCATAATACACCCATACTGCCGGTAAGTGCCGGTTCTTGGCTTCTTTCTCCCTGCTGAGGTCGGGATTGAATGCACTTGAGACGGCATTTCATGTTCAGACTCAGATATTTATTTTTTCTTATCTATATCACAGTCTTACAAGCCATGAGTTCTGCAGTATTTCACTAACAAGGTACAAAATGGCTAACTATCTTTCTCTACAAGGTCTTTTAAGGAAAAACTATCCATTTAAGAAATGACACCTAAATTATTTTTACTTTTAACCCAATAACTAATCCCTTGTGTCCCACAATGTGGACTTTCTTGTCCAATTACAAAATACCACCCAAACCCATGAAGAAGAAGGTGAAGAAGACGGACCAGCCTCTGCCCTAAAACCTCCATCTTGCTTTATATATATTACTATATTCTAAAACCTTGAACTCTAAGTTTTCCACCCTGTGATATTACACACTTCTACACACTCAGGTCAAATGCAGTGCTCTCCTGCAGGTCAGAGTCTGTCAGCACAGAAAGTCTAAAATTCTCAGCATCCAGAGTTCCAACAGGTAAGGAAGTCAAACGGAACTTACCGGCGTGTCCAAGACTTGAGTGAAGGGAATAAAAAAACTGTGAATCCGTACCCAGTAGTGCCCAACCCCTAGACACTATTGAGTAATATTCCCCCATCACACCAGTGGTTTAGTGTGATAGACCTAAAAGATGTTTTTTTTGGCTTGTCCATTAGCAGGGGAAAGTAGAGATATATTTGCTTTTAAATGGGAGGACACCAATTCAGGAAGAAAGCAACAGCTTCAGTGGACAAGGTTACCCCAAGGATTTTCTGAATCCCTCAACTTATTCAGTCAAGCACTAGGAGAAGTACTACAACTTTTCTCCATCACACCTGAAATAAAACTTATCCAATATGTAGATAACTTGTTTCTCTTGGGAGAGGAGGAAAAGAAAGTCCAGGAATCCACCATAGCGTTATTAAATTTTCTGGGAAACCGAGGACTTTGGGTATCAACAGGGAAACTTCAATTTGTAGAGTGTGAGGTAAAATACCTAGGACATATAATTTGTCAAGGGAGCCGGTGACTGAATCCTGAAATAATTATGGGGATAGTTTCACTTCCAGGGCCGAAAACTAAGAGGGAGGTTAGAAGGTTTTTAGGCTTATTGGGATATTGTAGGCTATGGACTGAAGGGTACACTCAGGCCATCAAGTTCTTGTATGAAAAGTTAGTAGAAGATGAGATTAGGTGGGAAAAGAAGGATGAGCAAATGTTTAAAGATTTAAAACAGAAATTAGTCAATGTACCGGCATTGAGTCTTCCTGCCTTAGACAAACCTTTCTATCTGTTTGTGAATGTAGAAAAAGGGGTAGCACATGGAGTGCTGGCCCAGGACTGGGGAGGATCCAGGAAACTAGTGGTCTATTTATTAAAACTGCTAGACCCTGTCAGCCAAGGGTGGCCAACTTGTATTCAGGCGATGGCAGTGACTGCCCTACTAGTAGAGGAAAGCAGGAAATTAACCTTTGGGGGAAAATTGAAAGTATACACCCCACACTCAGCTCAGAGTATCCTAAGTCAAAAGGCTGAGAAATGGCTTACCAGTTCCCGAGTGTTAAGGTATGAAGCCATTTTAATAGATAATGATTTAAAGCTAATTGTGGATAACTATCTCAATCCTGCCCAGTTTTTGTATGGAGAACCAATGGAAGGACTAGTGCGTGATTGCCTAGAAGTTATTAACTATCAAACTAAAGTAAGAGAGGACCTAATGGATCCACCACTCCAAGGGAGAAGGTGATTGTACATCAATGGATCTTCGAGGGTAATCCAGGGGCACCTGGTGTCAGGGTACGCTATAATCTATGAAGGTTTGGTAGACATAGAAAAGGGAAAGTTACCTTCCAACTGGTCAGCCTAAGCGTGTGAGTTATATGCCCTAAAACAAGCTCTAGAAATATTAACACAAGAAAGGGGAACAGTGTATACACATTCAAAATATGCTTTTGGGGTGTGATTTGCGGATAGAAAAAACTCCACAACTTTGTGAAAGTTGTAAAGCCGGTATGTTTATTACAGCACTGGACACATGTGAGGATCATTCCCCGTAAAGGACATGCACACCCCTGACAACTCTTGATCCTTTTTTATCCCCCTTACTGGTACATATGCATAGAATTTCACAATAGGTTCATACATATTCATTTTACTGGTTTCCCGTTACTCTTGCAGCTAGTTTTTTATCAGAAAGTACAGAAAGAACTCCTGGGTCATCTTGCCCTGTCTCCCGCAGCCTCAGCTTTGGTTTTCATCTGTTTCAAAGTTCAAGGGGTCCCTCTTATCTCTCTTGCACTTTTCCTTCAGCTGAGGCAGATTTTTAAACAGCACATTTCAGCTAAATCCGAAATGGATTTCCACCCTGGTAAATTTCCACTCTGTTTCACCCCCACATCTACTAACAACAGTTGAATATAATTCGCTCACTCATCATTTCCACTCACCCCTTGAATAATCAATGATCTTTTTGACAATTTCTCCCCTTAGGGATAAAATTTACAGTGGATTGGGAGGTCCCTGTGTCTACCAGAAAACACACCTCCTCTCGATCTAGACCCACCTTAAAAGTTAGCAAGGGCTGCAGTGTGGTGGGTCCCTGGTATAATGGGAGCCCCTGACACCCTGAAAAATCCATCTCCATTATCCTCTGGACTTCCTGAGGGTCCAGCTGTCTCTGTGGACAGTCCCGCTTCCAGTGTCCCTCTGCCCTGCAGATAGCACACTGATTCTTTCCCAACCACTGTTTGGGCTGGTCTCCCCTGCTGAGGAGGGAATGCTCCTGCCACTTCCTTGTGGCTGACCCTGTCCCCTCTCCTGGGGGACCCCTTGGACCCTGTGGTTTATTCCTCCGGGGCTGTAAAAACTCTACTATCACCTTTGCTTTTCCCTCAACCCCTCTTACATATATATGCTGTGCTTTTCTAACCAATTCCTCCAAAGGCTTATTCTGCCACTCTTCATTTTTCTGTACTCCTTTCCTTATATCAGGACAGGATTTAGTAACCAATTGTACCTTCAGCAATGTGTCAAAGGCTGGTCCCTCAGGATCCATCCCCCCGTGCTTCCTCAAGGCATCCCTAATCCTCTTCAACCAATGAGAGGGACTTTCATGCTTTTCCTTGTTCTAAGGACATAGCCTTAGCTATATTGTTAGTTCTGGGAGCTACTGATTTGATTGCCCTAATCAAATATGCATGGTAATCATGAAGGCGAGCCAGCCTGGCCTGATTATTTGGGTTCTACTGGGGGCCCACCTGGGGGATATCATCATCCATGGTAGGTGTGTTGGGTCCAGCTCCCCCCACTGCTTGTGGATGCTCATCCTCCCACAGCTGCTGAGCTTTCTGCAAAATCATTCATTTCTCTGATGACCCAAACAAAATCCCCAAAAGAAAATCCCAGTCCTTCCATGTGTATTCCACATTTCCAAAATATTCCTTTATCTTTTCCCCTACCCCTATGGGATCATCCAAATATGGGGGTAATTGCTTTTTCAACCCTCTTATATCCTGGGTAGTAAGTCATACAATTACAAACTCAGACCCTCCCCCCTGACCGCCCAAGGGAACTTGGCATAGTGGCATCTGGTGTACCCCTGACTCTTGGGTCCAGGGGGCTTCTGATGTCCTATACTGAGTTTCCCTTCTAGTTCTAGGGGGTGATTTGATATGCTGCCCTCCTCCCCCTGCACTGTTATTATTCTCAGGTGGGGCCGTAGGAAGAGCATTTGCCTGATCCCTTTGCTCTGGAAGTTGAGGATACAGGGGACCTGCAGCTGGCTCTGAGTCAGCTGGCAAAATTGGAGGACAAGACAAGAGAAGGTGCTGAAAAACATCACAACACTCACAATTTTTCTCTTCCTCCTCTTTTTCCTCTTCTTTTTTTTCTTAACACATAGACCTCTTCTGATGCTTGTTTCAACCTTATCAATCCACATTCCCTTTCAATCAATCCTTTCCAATTCTCTTCTAAATACCACTGCATACTTCAACACAAACAAAGTCTATTTGTTCCATAAGGTGGCCATTCAAGCCCCTTCAGCAAGTCATACTTTGGCCACACAAAATAACAATATTCTACCATTCTTTCCATAGTTACCTCTGGGGGAATGCATAATCTGTCCCAAGACCTCAGCATTCTCCCCAAGGGACTCTTCGGGGATATTATGGGATCATCATCCCTTTTGCTGGGGCCCCTTCCCAGCTTTACCTTTGCAACCCTCCATGGGTGCCTTGTTTCACCTGTGCTACCCTCCATGGGTGCCCTCCCAGGTTTGCTCCCCAAAGATTCCATTTTACTCACCGGTGAGATTTTCAGTGGTCCTTCCCTGTGGACTCTTCACAGACTCCCCCTGGTCTGCCACTCGTCTGTCTCCTGGACAGTCTCAGGAACCCAATCAATCACCCAGAGCTGGCCAGCACCAAGGGGAGCTGATCACCCAAACTGGGTGAGGCGTGCCATCAGCTCCGCTCGCTGCCTGCTCCCCCCGGATGGTGGAAATATCCCAGACAAGAGCCCCCAAATTGTTGGGAAAATTAATCCACAAACACCAGAAATTTATGTCCAAAAAGGAGACAGAGGAGTCCTGTAACTTTATTTGAATAAAGGGAGAGGCCATGGGGCATTTCCCATGGGGTCTCTCAAATTGTTAGAGGACGCAGCCTCCTTTTTATCCTAATTTCCCGGCCGCATTTCCCTCTCTCTTTCCACATTGGCTGAGGTACTTGAGACATACAGACTTCCTGAAACACCTAATACCTAAGACCCCCTTCTAATGTATACCCCCCCTGCCCTGTTTTTCTTTTTCTTTGTGTCTCTGTTCTTTTTCTCTAAATCCAGAGTTTTAGCACAGTCTTGAGTGAGTAACTGTCTGTGTCAATTAGTGGAATTTCTATGGAATTTATGGTTCCCCCCATTGCTTCTTTCACCTCTCCATATCTGGCCTCATCTACCATCAGGCCCACAGTTTGTTTGTAAAGACACCTCCTTCTCATTCTTTTGAACAGTAAGCTTCAAAACTGAATAATGAGCTTCTGACTGCAAGAAAAATGCTGAGACATTCACAGAAAAATAAACAACAAGGTGCTGCAAAGAATATTATTTTCAAATGCAGCTAGAGACCATTATTTGGTAGCAATAATTACCTACCCACAATATTCAGTTTCATTGGCAACTGGGCCCTTAAGCCAATTTATAGCAAGGAAAAAAAAAAAAAAAAAAAAAGCAAAGGCTGAGCTAATAAATAGGCAAGCCAACCCAAAGAAGATGCTGAAGAGAGACACTAGAAAAGAAAAAATTCTTAAATGCAAAAGGTAATTGCCCATATTTACCAAAATTTGTGCATGATTAATGAATTCAGAGCAGTACCTACAACCATATGGTATCTCAGAACAAATATGAGTACACTACACCCAGAGTTTTCTAATGGGCCAATAGATATGCGACATCAGCAGCAAATTCACCTAGGAAGGAGAGAACAAATAGCTGAGCTTTTCTGTAGGGTACCGATGTCTGCCATACACACTAGCTATGGTCACTTAATACTACTATAAGGTCTGGACATGAAGGAACTCAGTAATCAACATTATTACCACTAATTTTGCAATAGCTTTTTCAGGCAGGTTTTCCTTTTTCTTTACTATCAGCTAGTCCAAGATAAACCTTAGTTCTGCTAAAGATTTTAGCCATAACCACAGATAGCTAGTCCTTCTCTGCATAAACTGGTTCTATGTTTCTTCTCAGAACAGTAATTTCTTGACAATTAAAAAAGGACTTGAGTAATTTCAAACTTGTTGAAAAATGTGAAATATGTAAAACTTTCTTAAGAAAATATGTTTTTAATATTTGATCTGTCAAGCCTAATCAACAAGGAAGTAAATTTAATCCATGAAATGGAGAACAGCTTCCAAGCCCTAAGTGATGTCCAGGTGTTAGAAAGGCAAACTATTTATTGGTAGAATTGTCTTGTTATGGTTTAGGGCTTGACATGTTTCAATGATCTCAGACATAGGGGAGGTTAATAAAGTTTGGGAAGAAGGATGTAACACTGATAGTGGACACAAGGAATGAAGAATTTACAGGCCACTATTATATTTCTTTTTCTTGGGCCAGGTCTCATAAGCCCTCAAAAGAAATATAATACACCCAAGGATAGCTCAGCTATTATTTTGGGGGCATAAAATAAGCAGGATGACTTCTGCTGCAGTGTTAGAAACAAAAAAGGTTTAATTAAAGGCAAAATAACAAACAGAAAAACTCGAGCCAGGTGCAGAGGTCTGCTCCTGGTAAAAACACCTCACAAAAGCCTTTAGCTCTTTTGTTCTCTTCTTTTTCTACCTGATGGGTCAGGCGGGACTTTTTGGCTTCTATCCAATTAGATGTCCTCAAGTTTTTGGTGAAGTCCCTGAGGTCCTATGAGGTGGCTTTTCACCTAATCGTTGAGAGAAACTTCTGGGCTTCTTTCCTTTTTTGGGGGACAAAGGCTAGTTTTGCCACTCTGTCATTAGGGGGCACACTCCTACAGGCCACAAGGACATTTGGTAGAACTCCCAAAATAAGGCCGAAGCAAATAAAACCAACTCAGCAACTGTGCTGAATCAGCTCCAACAGGGTAAAAGGTAATTCCAGCAGGGGGAGATCACAACCACCGACTCATGAACCACTGACCCAAGAAACCCATTGACTCCAAAGAAGAGAAAGACTAAGCGTGCAGAATAATTAGCATTAGAAGCAAGGGAAGCATTAACCAATAGAAGACAGAATGCTAATTAATAACACAACTATGTAGCTTGTAGCCAGTGAACACTAATTCTTTTGTTTGCTAAAATGTATAAATAGTAAAAGGTTTTGTTAGTTGATTTGTGGAATGCCACTGAGCATCCAGGCTTGTGCAACTATGAAATAAATAATCAATGTCTCAAGTGTGTAATTATTGTCTTCTTGCACACCAGGTAACAAACTGATTTTTGTGGACAACAAAAGTAGCAGGCTAATAGAACATACTTTCTGCCACACCATGGCATGAATTCAACTCCTACTGTCACCAAAACTAGGAAGAAAAGAAACTCTCCAATGCCATTTTTTAAGTGTTGAGCAAGTCAGGGATTATTTTATTCTGGTCAGGATGTGCAGTTGTGTATTGGTTTTGAATGGCCTGGGGTTTTTTTGTAGCAAGGGGGCTACAGAGATGGCTCCTGTGAGAAGCTGCTGGAGACTTCCCACCATGTCCAGCAGAGCCAATCCCTGATGGCTCTGAAGATGGACATGCTGCTGGCCAAAGCTGGGCCAATTAGAGAGGTTGGTAACACCTCTGTGATGACATATTTAAGAAGAAAATCAAAACAAAGTCACAAGGTTTTGCTTCTAGTCAGAGAAGAGGAGGAGATGAGAACATGTGAGGGAAAACAACATGGCAACACCAAGGTCAGTGGAGAAGGAGGGGCAGGAAGTGCTCCAGGCGCCAGAGGCGAGATGCCTCTGCAGGCCATGGTGCTAGCCATGGTGAAGCTGGTTGTCCCCCTGCAGCCCGTGGGTCCACAGGGGATGCAGAGAACTACCCGCAGCCTGTGGGGGAGGTGCTCACACTGGAGCGAGTGGATGCCTGGAGAAGGCTGTGATCCGATGGCTCTGAAGATGGACATGCTGCTGGCCAAAGCTGGGCCAATTAGAGAGGTTGGTAACACCTCTGTGATGACATATTTAAGAAGAAAATCAAAACAAAGTCACAAGGTTTTGCTTCTAGTCAGAGAAGAGGAGGAGATGAGAACATGTGAGGGAAAACAACATGGCAACACCAAGGTCAGTGGAGAAGGAGGGGCAGGAAGTGCTCCAGGCGCCAGAGGCGAGATGCCTCTGCAGGCCATGGTGCTAGCCATGGTGAAGCTGGTTGTCCCCCTGCAGCCCGTGGGTCCACAGGGGATGCAGAGAACTACCCGCAGCCTGTGGGGGAGGTGCTCACACTGGAGCGAGTGGATGCCTGGAGAAGGCTGTGATCCAGTGGAAGACCCAGTGGAGAGAGAGGGCCCCTGCTTCCACGCTGGAGCAGCCTGTCTGTGGAGGACTGCACCTTGTAGAAAAAGAGATCCATGTTGCAGCAATTTTGAGAGGACTGTTTGCCTGTGGGGAGAATTCATGTTGCAGCAGGTGCGGTATGGCTGCTGCTCATGAGAGTGGACCCATGCTGGAGAAGTTCACAGAAAACCATCTTCCGTGGGAGGGACGCCATAGTCTCACAGGGGAAGGACTCCTCTCTCAGAGCAGCAGAAGAAAATCTTGGTGATGAACTGACCAAAACCCCCATGCCCTGTCTCTCTGTGCCGTCAGTGGGAAGGATGGAGGGACTGGGGGGTAAAAGGTGTTTTAAGGGCTTATTTTACTTCTCATTATCCTCCCCTGATTCCGTTAGTAATAAATTCACTTTGCAACTTTAAGTTGAGCCTGTTTTGCCCTTGAAGTGTTTTTCTCCCAGTCCTTATCTCAACTAATGAACTCTTTGGTAATATTATTTTCCCTCTCCTTTGCCCAGCTGTCGCAGGGGAGGGTGAGCAAGTGACTCTCATGGGTGCCTGGCATAGGGCCAGTGTCAAACCATTAGTGGAAATCATTTCAACTACACAAGCTTCTTTTCCAGACTTTTCACATATTTATACATTTAAAAACTCAAAGAAATTCTTGTTCATTGGTTCTACATTACACAATTCTTAGTATTCAATCTTCTATTGATTATTGACCCCTTCTCTGTGCCGTCAGTGGGAAGGATGGAGGGACTGGGGGGTAAAAGGTGTTTTAAGGGCTTATTTTACTTCTCATTATCCTCCCCTGATTCCGTTAGTAATAAATTCACTTTGCAACTTTAAGTTGAGCCTGTTTTGCCCTTGAAGTGTTTTTCTCCCAGTCCTTATCTCAACTAATGAACTCTTTGGTAATATTATTTTCCCTCTCCTTTGCCCAGCTGTCGCAGGGGAGGGTGAGCAAGTGACTCTCATGGGTGCCTGGCATAGGGCCAGTGTCAAACCATTAGTGGAAATCATTTCAACTACACAAGCTTCTTTTCCAGACTTTTCACATATTTATACATTTAAAAACTCAAAGAAATTCTTGTTCATTGGTTCTACATTACACAATTCTTAGTATTCAATCTTCTATTGATTATTGACCCCTTCACCTTCTATGCTATTTGGTCCTCATTCTTCAGTTCTCTTATCAATCTTTTCCCAGACTGAGTGTCTCTGATCTGGTGGGGGGGGGTAATGTCTATTAATGTCCGTTTATCTCCTCTGTATCTTCTGGCTACTCCCAACACGTAGATGTTAAACTTTTAGAGTATAGGAATCTTCTTTTTGTTTCTTGAAGCCCATCAGGCCTCACCCAGCAAAACACAAACCCTCAATGAACAGGGTCTTTTGAAGAGAAACCTCACTTCTTCTCCCCGTTGGCCAAGGTGAACAAACCCATGGCAAAAATTACCTAAAACTGAAAAAAGAAAATTAAAATGTATATAATTTGCAACAATTCCCTCTTTGGAGGTGATCCTAATTTCCTTTAAGATCACTTCCACTTAACTCATTGACTTAAACACTACTAATTAAGATTTTGAAGAAGAAAAAACAAGAGACAGAAAAAATATAGAAAAGCACACATATAGAAACTCCAAAAGGAAGGTAAATACCCCTTGGCTTTCCTGGGCCCTTCCCCTGTAGCTATGATATTTTATGAAAAAAATCCTTTCCTAGGATTTTGCCCCTCCTGAGGAGCTGGGAGCCTCAGGAAAGAAATGTAAACAATAACTATCTGCTGCTGTGGAATGCAACAGGTGCATCTTCCATTGGTCCATGTGGATTGTTTTCAATTGATGACCAATCACAGCCACCTGTGCCAAGGCTGTGAGCAGTCACAGGATTTTGTTATGCATTCTATTCTATTCTATTCTTGTTCTTTGTAGCCTTCTGATCTTTCTTTTCTCTCTGTTCTTTTAGTATAGTTTTTATGTAGTATTTTAGTATAATATATAACATAATAAATCAGCCTTCTGAAATGGAGTCAAGCCTTGTGTCTCCAAACACAGAGAGTTCACCTCAACATTCCCCCAGGTGGGACTTCTGGTCATTTGGTCACTCAGGAGCTGGGTATGGGAAGAATGGGGCACTGCCTCTAGTGTACCTGTGATTGGAACCACTGCTGGGCTGGGATACTGGCTCTAGGGGGGGTAGGGTGTGTGGAGCAGGTCACTACCTCACCAGGGCATGGCCTGACCTGCCTCCTCCCTCACACACATGCATCCCAAAATGTCTTGAGACATCAATCTTTCCAGTCTCTGACAACCATCCCGTGGCTCGAGATATTGATTGGAATCACAGTAGTGGTACCTTTCCTCTTGTGGTCTAATCTAGCAGACAGAGCAGAAAGGAAAGTATAGTGGAACTCATTTAATGGGCAATTGCTATCTCAATAATCAAAGCATAAGTCCAGTTAATATCCTTCTATGCAGTTCATCACCCCCCACCCCTTGAGTCTCTAAAATTGCAGGCAAGGTGCAATGCAAATCTGGATCCAGGGGAGAGTTCATGAACAAGTCCTTCAGCTGCAGTGCCCAAAGACTCCAGCAGTTTGGTCCGTGATTTTCTTTGTGTTCCTTGAGGTAGCACTCTTCTTTGGTGAGGTTCAGCATTCTCAAATATTTAGACAATTTTATAAAACTATTTTTGATACTTGTTGAACTTGTAAGCTGATCTCCAAAATAGCTTGGCAAGTTCAATTTAGGTCACCTTGCTTTTTGAAGTCCATAATCTTACAGATCCAGGCATCACCACAACCTAAACAAATATACATGTCCCAGATTACCACCCTTATCCCTCCCACCAACCAGGTTTCAGGGGGACCCCCTGTTCTGCCAATTGACAGGGGGTAATAGAATGGACACAGACACCAATATGAAGAATGGTCTTATTTTACTATTAATATTGAGGCAAAACAGAGGTAAAAGGATACATTTGGTAAAACAATAAGCTTATTACTTTCTTGGCTTTAGCAACAAGTAAAAATAAGCAAGGTAATGCATCTAATCATTACTACATGAGAGAGAGAGAGAGAATAGTGATGGAGAAAGACACATCACCAATTGCCTAAATACCATCATTCAGAGTCTGCAATTGCTGGGGAGCCCCGTTTCACAGTGAGGACTTGGAGAACCCTTCCCAGCAACTGGGAAAATCCTACGTGGTGCATCCACCCCTAAGTGAGGTCTCCAGTTCGCCAAAAAATTGGGTTCAGCTTTCATAGGCCCAAATTGAAAAGTCCACATGACTTGTTTACATTCTTGTGCAGAAAACACCTGGTTCTGATGGCCCACTTCGTGACCAGCTGGGGCCAGGGCTTGGCCAGAGCCTAGGCCATGGCTGGGAGGGTGCTGTGGTTTGGCACTGGCCAAACATCAGGCACCCACAACAGCTGTTTGCTCACCCTTTCTTGCTCTCAGCTGGGCAGAGGAGAGGGAAAAAAATTAACAAAGGGCTCATGAGTTCAGATGAGGACTGGGAGAAAAAACTCTAAGGGCAAAACAGGTTCTTCAAATTTAAAGGTTTAAAGTAAATTTATTATTAACAGAGTCAGAGGAGGGTAATATGCCTTTAAAACACCTCCCCCCCTCTCCCCCCCCCCCCCG
>JAGGNK010007937.1:46303-110127 GCA_017590115.1 Montifringilla adamsi
CCCCGTCCCCCCCCAGGCCCTCCCTCCTTCCCACTGACAGCTCAGGAACACAGGGTGTGGGGGTTTTGATTAGTTTGTCACTCGAGATCTTTTCCTCATCATTCAAGGAGAGGAGTCTTTCCTCTGCTATGCCGTGGGGTCCCACCCACGGGAGACAGTTCTCTGTGAACTTCTCCAGTGTGGCTCTAATTTCATGAGCAGCAGTCTTACCAAAACTGCTGCAATGTGAGTCCCTCCCACAGGCAAACAGTCCTCCCAAAATTGATTCAGCATGGGTTACTCGTCCATGGAATGCAGTCCTCTAAAGATAAGCTGCTCTAGTTTGGAATCAAGCACCCTATTTCTCTATCTCTGGAAGCAGGGGCCTTCTCTCTCCATTCGGGTCTCCCACTGGATTACAGCTTTCTTTGGCATCCACCTGCTCTGGCATGAGCACTTCTCCCATGGGCTGCGTCCCCTGTGAACTTCATGGGCTGCAGGGGGACAGTCTGCTTCACCACGGTCCTCATCACGTCCTGCAGAGGAATCTTGGCTCTGGTACTTAGAACACCTCCTCCCCTTCTTTTTCCACTGATTCTGGTGCCACCATGTTGTTCTTTCTCACATGTTCTCACCTCCTTTTCTCTGACTAGAAGAAAAACTGCTGCTCATAGGTATCATTGCCAACAAATCCCACCAATTCAAAGATTCTTGCAGGATCCTGCAGGTTGATCTCATCTAGATTCCACATCGGGGAGTTGTTCACCATGTTTCTGCCACCAGCCAGGTGGCCCCGGCGCCATTGTGCAGGCAGTGGTGGCTGCTGCAGCGCTGGTGCCATTTAATGCCTCTCTTCATGCAGGGTGCCAGGAAGGAGATTTCAGGCAATTTCAGACATGTACACAGAAAACAAATAAATAATTGATAGCACATGTGAGAAACAACTTCTCACTTTAAAATTTCAAAGGTTTATTAAACCTTAACAAATACAACAAATGACTGAATAAGGAGAAAGAGCAGCACTGGGAGTGTGGAACTAAACCACCATGTGCTCACCCACAAAATGGCTGCTCAGCCTTTTATACTCCTGGTGTTGCATCAGGTAACCTGTCACATTGCAGCTGATCTGAAGGTGACCCCTAAACTCAACCAGCCTAGGAGAAAACAACTTCCCGGATAAGGCGGGGATAGGTTGGATTCAAACCCAAGCAAAGACTTCAGCCAGTTTTGTTCAAGCTTAGATGCAGGCACGCCACTGACCAGAGATCTAGGCAGAGAGATAACCCATCCAATTAGCTGTCTAAGCCTGGGAAGTCCAAACCCCCTATAAAAGAAGGGTCCGAACAATAAAACAGGCTGTTTTGTCTCGTGATCTTCGGTGGGTTGTGTCGTGTGTCTGTCTCCAACCCACAACCCCACAGAACAGTAAACCTAGTCCCTGACAAAGTCTGCCAGTCTGTTGGAATGCATGAAATAGAAGCCTCTCTGAACCCCTCAGAGAGAGAAAGGAATGCAGGGATTGAATCGGAACCCTTAGAGAAACTGAAATATATTAAGCCACACAGACATGAAGTAGGAGTATAAGTCTTAGTTTTAAGTAGAAAAACTGCTGCTCATAGGTATCATTGCCAACAAATCCCACCAATTCAAAGATTCTTGCAGGATCCTGCAGGTTGATCTCATCTAGATTCCACATCGGGGAGTTGTTCACCATGTTTCTGCCACCAGCCAGGTGGCCCCGGCGCCATTGTGCAGGCAGTGGTGGCTGCTGCAGCGCTGGTGCCATTTAATGCCTCTCTTCATGCAGGGTGCCAGGAAGGAGATTTCAGGCAATTTCAGACATGTACACAGAAAACAAATAAATAATTGATAGCACATGTGAGAAACAACTTCTCACTTTAAAATTTCAAAGGTTTATTAAACCTTAACAAATACAACAAATGACTGAATAAGGAGAAAGAGCAGCACTGGGAGTGTGGAACTAAACCACCATGTGCTCACCCACAAAATGGCTGCTCAGCCTTTTATACTCCTGGTGTTGCATCAGGTAACCTGTCACATTGCAGCTGATCTGAAGGTGACCCCTAAACTCAACCAGCCTAGGAGAAAACAACTTCCCGGATAAGGCGGGGATAGGTTGGATTCAAACCCAAGCAAAGACTTCAGCCAGTTTTGTTCAAGCTTAGATGCAGGCACGCCACTGACCAGAGATCTAGGCAGAGAGATAACCCATCCAATTAGCTGTCTAAGCCTGGGAAGTCCAAACCCCCTATAAAAGAAGGGTCCGAACAATAAAACAGGCTGTTTTGTCTCGTGATCTTCGGTGGGTTGTGTCGTGTGTCTGTCTCCAACCCACAACCCCACAGAACAGTAAACCTAGTCCCTGACAAAGTCTGCCAGTCTGTTGGAATGCATGAAATAGAAGCCTCTCTGAACCCCTCAGAGAGAGAAAGGAATGCAGGGATTGAATCGGAACCCTTAGAGAAACTGAAATATATTAAGCCACACAGACATGAAGTAGGAGTATAAGTCTTAGTTTTAAGTAAGTAGAAATATATCTTAAGTGCCTTAAGAGATTGTGTTGGCTAGTAAAAGCCCTAAAGCCTAGTTTAAAGTTCAGTAGTGTTACCTTTCACAAAAGTAACTTAGCTCCAGACATAATGAAAACATAGAAGAACATTGCTTACATTTCTAGATAGAATAGAACTATTTGCAGGAACAGATAAAACTACATGCGTATATTTTGTGTAAGAACTGACACTACTTTTCCACATTAGAATGAAGCTTGGATAGGTTTAGGAAGAATGTCTTAGAATAGTGCTTTTAGCTGATTGGATGATTTATGAATAAAAAGCCCCTGTATTGGGGTGCAAAAAAAGAAAGATGAAGAAGAAAAAGAGAAGGAAGAAAAAAGGTGGTAGTAGCTTCTGCTAGTGCTTCTGCTATTGGTGCTATGATGCCCAACGGGCAGGAAGAATGATGCACAGAACTCCATTATATCAGAAGGCTAAATAATTACTTTATTATACTATAACTATATCACACTACATTATACTAACAAGAACTATCACTAACTCACTAGAAAACCCGTGACCCTCTGCCCGAGAGTCCCGACACACACACGTTGATCCAATTGGTCAATGAATCCAAACAACCATCGCCAGAATTCAATTAAGCAATCACCTTGGGTAAACAATCTCCAGAACACATTCCACATGGGCACAAACACAAGACCAGCAAATGAGATAAGAATTGTTTTGATCATTCTTTTCTCTGCTTCTCTCACAGCTTATCTCTGTTCAGAGGGCATGTGAATACCACACTTCTGCTGCTTCTGCTTCTGCTTGGAACATCAGGACTCTATGCCAGAAAGCTTTTAGCACAGACTTTAATACTCTGAACTCTTCGCCTTCGAGACTGATGTATTCATACAATAAACAACTTTACAAAAACCAACAACTGCTCCTGTCTCTTTGAAGACCTAAGACCCATGAACAACTCGACACCAGTCAACTCTTCTTCATCATCCATTGGTGGAGACTACTTTCTTGCGACTTGATTGGAGGTCAGGTGTTGCCATGCTGCGCTTCCTAGTAACAAGCCTGCCGTCCACTCCCAAATGCCCTGACTACCAAGGCTGTCTGGTGACATCAATATGTTATGTCACACATGGGGGGGTGAGGGGCAAGGAGACAGAAAACAACTCACCCTCGATGTTCGTGTGGCACACAGGAAGTTTATTTTCCAGGCTACCCTTTATATAGAACATTAGAAAGACCCGGTCTAGATATTCTTATTGGTCTAAACTCCACGCCCCTTTGGAATCTGGCCAGTGAAAGGTTTGCAGCTTCATAAGAGACCTGACTGGGAGAAGCCCCTGTGAGTTAATCCTGGGGCTTGGTAGCAAGCTCACATATGCTATTTGGTAACACAATACAAGGGGGGGAGGGGAAAGCGGACTATGGAGAGAACATATCGCAATAACATAACTATACATCAGTAAAACTTCTCTTAACATACACATAATATTCATCCCTTAATTGCAAGAGCCAACCATCCCATTACCCATCTATAACAAACCCCACTTTTCCTTTTCTATAAGTGATTTGGCTCAAGCAATTTATTCTCATTTTCGATTTTGATGATCTATTCCTACTTCTCTGGAGACAAATTTAATTTTGGATGAGTCATAATAGCATGTGTTGATGTGGGTGAGGACAGTGGGAACCCTCAGGTTTTTCCTTAAGCACAATGATTGGTGGAGTTTGGTGACATGAATTGGTTGGAGCAGACAAAAGGGAATCACATAGGTCTGGTATGGCTTTTAACCCCCATCTATCATGCCCATGGGGTTGCTACCCATAGCAGGTGTATCTCAGTGGGGAGTACAGAGGCCAACTTGGTCTTGCCCTCTAGTCCCTGTTGTATTCCACTTGTCAGTTGTACCCGTATTGGATTCTGGAGGAAAAAGACAATTGAGGAATGATAGAGGTCCAGTATAGCTTCTGCCCCCACCTTACCATGCCTACGGGACTGCTGCCCGCAGCAGGGCTATATAATCTTCTTGGTGACAAGCACAGGGGCCAACTCGGTCTTGCTCTCTAGTTCTTGTCTTACTCCACTTGTCAATTCCCAAGCGAACCACCCCAGCGCCTCCCACTGTTCCCCGTGTACTTTCCCCCAACAGACACTTGCAATCCGCATCCATTAAAAATCAGTCAATTACATCAATATCCGATACAATTCAAATTCCCTGCCCAAAGTGTTACTTAAAACAGTCCTCGAGCTGGCTGGTGGAAGCTTGACTCTACTTTTTGGATGTCCTGGTGCTTCTCTGGTTGTCTCTCGGTCTCTGCTTAAGAGTCAATATCATCTCACCCGGTCTGGATGTTATAGTCTATTGAGTTCTTCCACCGAGCCTTTAATTTTGTTGTCATGAGTCCATCCCCACTCTGCGGTTTGCACAGCCAATTCAGTGGTGAGCAATACCTGAAAGGAACCTTCCCACTGAGGGGTTAGAGGCTGATCTTTCCATGACTTGATCATTACCCAGTCTCCAGGATTGACATTATGAATTCTAAAATCCAGGGTAGTAGTTTGAGGCATCACCCCTTTATGCCTTAGCCCTTCTAAGGTCTGTGCTACAGACATATTTTCTGGCATTTGTTGTATTGCACTAAGTAGTTTCTTTAGTTATTATTTTGCACTGTGTGATTGGAATTTTGCACTGAGTAGTTACTATTTTGCACTGAAGTGGTTTGTTTGTATCACATGGTTTATTCCATTCCCCCCTCTCCTTCGAGCCCTGTGGTGGTGGTCTTAGCCTGGGTTACTTCCTCCCCTCGCCCCTCCCATCAGTTGTATCCCATTGGCTGTGGCCCCTCTCCTCTGCCCCCCTTCCCCCGGGTTTAAAATCTCCTGCCATGAGCCATTCTCTCTCTTTCTTTTCCTGGCCGCCACTACCTCCCTCCCAGACTCTCTCTTTCCCCTGGAGGTATTCCACAATAAAGCTGTAGGACATTCATCCCGAGAAGAAGAGCGCTTCTTGTCTTTTGCTTTTGTCCTTGTCAGTGAAGCCAGGGTCCAGAGCTAGCCAATGGGACCCCCACGAGGTTTTCAATCTGACAGGCATTGGCTTCCCCTTCCTCATAGGTGGTAACTCTCTGGGGCAAGGTCAAAAAGGGTAGTCCGAAGATCATTTCATAGGATGAGACCCCTAGATCTGACTGGGGTTGGGTTCTAATTCTTAACAGAGCTAAAGGGAGGCATTTGATCCATGACATTTGGGTTTCAATCATCAGCTTAATCAAAGTTCTTTTAAGAGTTTGATTCATCCTTTCAACACAACCAGAACTCTGCAGGTGCCATGGAGTGTGTAACTCCCATTTTAACCCCAGGGCTTGAACAACTTATCTAATATCTTCAATGTGAAATGAGTTCCTTGGTCCGAATCAATCCGATTCACCATCCCATATCAGGGAATGATTGATACCAGAAAGGTTTTACTTACAATACTGGCATTGGCTTTAACAGTGGGCACCGCCTCTACCCAATGGGTTAGGTGATCTGCTATCACTAGCAAAAATTACCACCGCTGTACCTGGGGAAGCTCAGTAAAGTCTACCTAGATGTTCTGAAAGGGTCATAAGGCTAATTATCACCCTCCTTTGGGTGTTTTCTTCATGACTTTCCTATTCACTTGTTGACATATTGCACAGTGTTCAGTTACTTGCTTAGCTATTCAAAAAATTCCTATGCAGTCTCAATCCCTTAGGAACTGATTGCTCAGTGCTTGTGAACCCCAGTGTGTTGTACCATGCATGCCTTCTAGCATTTCCCTGGCAAGTGGTTTATTTAACAACTGTCTCCCATCCAGTAACTTCCATTGTCCCTCATTATCTTTCTTTGCTCCTGTTCTAAGGAGTTCTCTCTCTTCTGTCTCCCTAAATATGGGGACTTCCTGCATTTCTCCCATAGGGTTTAACACCATCATTAATTTTTCTGTCCCTGACTTGGCCACATCCTTAGCTTCCAAATCCACTAAATTGTTTCCTCATGCTTCCAGAGTTACCCATTTTTGACATCCTTTAACATATACCACTGCCAATTATTCATGTAATTGTAAGGTTTCTAATACCTCCAAAATAAGCTTTTCATTAACCAGACCCTTGGCCTTTGAATTTAATAGCCCTCTCTCTTCCCAAATCTTCCCAAAAGTATGCCACCAGCTGAAACAGAGTGGAAATCCATTTCGGATTTAGCTGAAATGTGCTGTTTAAAAATCTGCCTCAGCTGAAGGAAAAGTGCAAGAGAGATAAGAGGGACCCCTTGAACTTTGAAACAGACGAAAACCAAAGCTGAGGCTGCGGGAGACAGGGCAAGATGACCCAGGAGTTCTTTCTGTACTTTCTGATAAAAAAAAACCTAGCTGCAAGAGTAAGGGAAACCAGTAAAATGAATATGTATGAACCTATTGTGAAATTCTATGCATATGTACCAGTAAGGGGGATAAAAAAGGATCAAGAGTTGTCAGGGGTGTGCATGTCCTTTACGGGGGAATGATCCCCACATGCGTTTAGCGCTGTAATAAACATACCGGCTTTATAAATTTTACCAAGTTGTGGAGTTTTTTTCTATCTGCAAATCATTTTGGCGAGCCATGCAGGAGACTGTCTGTCCTCGCAGGGGTGGAGGGGACGACAGACCTCTGAGGCACGCCCCGGGATTTTCCCTGGAGGAGCTTCGCTCCATCTCGGCTGGCCTCCTGCGAGGACAGAAAACAACCTGCTGGTGTGAGGAAAAACGATATGTATATCAAAGGAGGGCCCTGGGGGAGAGAGAGAGATAGGACTGCTGATAAGTCACTCAAAGACGTCTGAGTGCACAGCCTCGTCCCTGTGCCTGCAGGCAGCCATTGACCGAGAACTCGGTCAACTGCCCGAGAACACGGTCAACGGCAGAGGTCCCAGGTTGATAGAGTGACTTGGGGAACGGGTTCATTGTTCGATAGAGTGTGAGATACAAAGTTGTGTTTCGTGTCAGGTACATACAAATAGTGTGTGTACTTGTGATTGCGATTTGTGTGGAAACTGATCATGGGACAATTAAAAGATGAATTCTAAAAAATAACTGCGGGAGTAAAGCATGGAAAAAGGCCTTGGAACTTATCCTTTGTTTGCAAATAGCATCTGAATTAAAGCTTTAATTATGTTGCTGCTGGACAGGAACTTTCTGCACGTAGCTAAGCATTTAAACAGCTTTGCAATAATAACCTTTTTTTTTAGAATATTGCTTGTAATAAGGAGCTTTAAAAATATAGGTTTAGTATATATGTAAAGGAAATATGCTTATCTCAACACCTTAGCAAAACAGTAAAAAGTAGCTTGAGAAAGGAAGTTGAACATCAACTCAAGGATTGATAACTTCGACCAAGGGAAACTGGACATCACCGTCATGAGATTTATAGTCTTTGCAAGTAAAAGGTGGACACACATCTGGAGTTTGGACCACACCAGATGAAAGACTTCTTACTTCTTTGGGAAGTTGAACCCCACCATCTGGGGATACTCCTTTCTGGGGTACATCCTGAGAAAAACTAACTCACAATAGTGTGTAGAATTGTGACGTAAAAATTGGGAATAGAAACTGCCGGGAATCGAAACTGCTGAGAAAGCTGTGTGTACCCCTATAAATACCTGTAAGCCTCAACCATCGGTGTGCAGTTGGAGGGAAAACTTCCCCCACTGTACCCAGCGCTGTTTTGCTCATACTTTACCATATTAATTAATAAATTGATTGTTGCTTGAATATTGGCCTAGTCAAGCTTCTTATTTATAACAAGAGCAGCCGCTAGCGACACTGGGGGTGAGTCTAGTGAACGCGAACTTTGTGTGCTTATGGTGTCCGGACATGTGTTTGTAATCATGTGAGTGCATGGTGTATAAAAGAGAGCAAACGAGTGAGTGTACCCACGGCGTGTGAGGGGGAAAGTTCTACCCACTTTGGAAGCGGCCAGGTGAGGCCCGGGGTGCCAGCTGGGGCAGGCTGTGGGGGCAGGGAGCTCCCCGCGAAGAAGTGGAACAAGTGGAGAAATGTGAGTGAGGGCATTTGTTGTGTTTAAAGGTGGTGATTTGTGTAGATTGTGCAAATTTTAACCGTGGCTACATGAACTCAGGGGGTTCCTCTGCCCCAGTAGTTTGGACTTGATCCCTGGATTTTTATTGTGTGCTGTTATTTTGATTGTGTCCTGAGTGTGTCAGGACCAGATAAAGCTTATGTGGGTAGATGCTGAAGTGTTGTATGCTGTGTTGTGTTGAGAAAAGTGGGCACTTTGAGAGATACCCCTGTCCCGGTGAGTTTGTGTGGTTCTTCCCCTGCATTGTGGTAATTTGATTCTCGGGATTGTATGGTTGTGTTTGTGGAGATGTCCTAGGGTGACGTTATGCTTGTATCCCCAATCGTCTGTTCTGTTTATGAGGCAGGGAGAAGAAGGAGCACAGAGTTTCATTATCAGCTGCACTCTCCCCCACAGTCTGCTGGAACACAGAACTCCGCTGTTGTTTTCTGAGCACAGACAGGGCAGAACACTATGCTCCTTTTGCTTGTTAGTTAGTTAGTTAGTTTAGCTAGCTGAGGCAGTCCAAGCTTTTCCTGGACTGTTTTTCCTTCCCTTTTCTTGGAACCATTCAAACCTGCTCCTGTGTTTGTGGGCATATCAGAGTTTTTGCTGTAACAGGCACAGCCTTTTGCAAAGCAGCAAAGTGAGTGTCAGTGGAAACAATGCTTTAATTAGATTATGCCAGAAGAGAACTGGAAAAGACTGAGATTTCGTAAAGCAGAGTTTAGGTGGAGGAGACCAGGACAGGCACTTTGTCATTTGTGTTATTCTAAAGAAACAAAGGCTACTCAGAGAGCTATAAGGATTTTAGTAGCAACCAGTCGTGACAAGCAAAGAAGTAACAGGGTGTTTGAATTATTAGAAAAGAGAGTTTCAAGTAATTTAAGAAACCCAGCAGAAATAATTAAAGTTGAGTGTGCTCAGCCTATTTTACACCCCAAGACTTTGAATTAAGGCAAAGAGATGGCATGGAGTAGAAAGATAGGAACTAAGAAAATGGAGTTTTTAGTAGACACGGGGGCATCATGCTCAGTGTTAAATAAAGCCTCAATGCCTATAACAGATGATTATGCTATGGTAATGGGGCAACTGGTCAATCTGAAAAAGCATATTTTGCAAACCATCAAAATATTAATAGGTTTTGTATATGCCCAACTCTCCAAAGGCCCTGTTGAGTAGGGACTTATTGGAGCAGCTGGAAGCAAAGATCACATTTAAAGATGGGGAGATTATTTTGGTAAAGGATCGACAATATGTAGGCATACTAGACTTAATTTTAACAATTAGTGCAACTGAAATTGAAAATAAGGATGAAATTAACAAGAAAATAATAGATCCGGTGTTTCCTGGGGTATGGGCCTCTAACATACCAGGGAGGACAGAGAAGGCACCTCCTGTGCAAGTTAAGGGAAACAACCAGCTAGGGTCAGGCAGTACAAGCCTGATCTGCACCCGGTGGTGGCAAACCCATACACCTTGTTAACATGTTTGGCACCTGAACTAACCTAGTTTACTGTTTCAGATCTGAAAGATTCCTTCTTTTGCCTCCCTATCACAAAGCCAGCCAGAAAATTTTTGCCTTCGAATGGGAAAGCCCTAAAAGCAGGTGCAAAACCCAGCTCACATGGACTGTGCTGCCTCAAGGCCCTCAGGGCTTGAAAATTCCCCTACTCTGTTTGGGGAACAACTTGTAAAAGATCCAGAGTCCTGGGAAGCTGCACAGGAAGAAGGAAGGCTATTGCAGGACGTGGATAATCTTCTAGTAGCCACTCGGACGAGGGAAGCATGTGTGGCTTGGACCGTAAGCCTTTTGAATTTCCTAGGACACCAAGGATACAGAGTATCAAAGAAAAAGGCACAGGTAGTGAAACAGAAGGTAATCTACCTGGACTACAAGGTCAGTGCTGGGCAATGGACTTTAGGGTAGGCTCGCAAGGAAGCAATATGCCAAACCCTGAAACCCCAGACAATAAAGGAACTCCGAACCTTCTTAGGCATGGCAGGGTGGTGCCGGCTGTGGGTTTATAATTACGGACTGCTAGTCAGACCCCTCTATGCTCTTATTGCCAATGGAAATAGAGATCTCCAGTGGACAAAGGAAGCCACACAGGGCTTTCACCAGCTAAAGAGTGCCCTCATGTCAGTTCCAGCTGTGGGACTTCCAGATGTAAGTAAACCATTCTTTCTATTTTCCCATGAAAAACAGGGAATTGCCCTGGGAATATTGGCTCAGGACTTGGGTCCATATTGGAGAGAAGTTGCTTACTTTTCCAAGCAACTAGATGCAATGGCCAAAGGATGGCCATGTTGCCTCAGAGCTGTAGCAGCAGTCGTGCTGAATATTCAAGGAGCATGCAAGTTTACTCTGGGACAGAAAATGACTCTGCTAGTGTCCCACACATTGTCCGCAGTACTGGAAGTGAAGGGCAGCCACTGGCTTTCACCACAGAGGTTCCTGAAATACCAGGCCATCATAGTAGAACAAGATGATGTAGAGAAAGTGGTGACTAATATTGTCAACCCAGCTTCCTTTCTCAGTGGAAATCAAGGAGAAGCAGTACACCACAATTGCCTAGAGACCATTGAAGCTACTTACTTCAGTCACCCAGACTTAAAGGACACCTTTGGACAATGCAGAGACTTGGTTCACTGACGGTAGTAGCTATGTTGCCAATGGAAAGCGACATGCTGGATACGCAGTGACTACATGCAGAGAGGTAATATAATCTGGACCTTTACCAACACACACCTCTGCACAGAAGGCCGAGATAATTGCACTGACTCATGCCTCGGAAATGGCAAAAGGAAAGAGAATAAACATCTATACAGACTCAAGGTATGCATTTGGAGTTGTGCACGCACACAGAGACATCTGGAGGGAGAGGGGACTGCTAACCTCCCAAGGAAAGAACATCAAACATGCACAAGAGATAATCTGGCTGCTAGAAGCAGTTCGACTGCCTGAAAAGTTAGCAATTATGCATGTTAAGGCACACCAGAGAGTGAGTTCAGAATTGGAGGAAGGAAATGAGCTGGCGGATAGAGAGGCAAAGGAAGCAGCGAAAGGTGAGGTAACTATTGAAGGAGCTCTAATTCCAGGTAAGCCAGAATATAATAAGAAAGACAGAAGACTAATCAAAGATCAAAAAGGGACATACAACCAAGAAGGGAGAGCTACCATTGAAGGGAAGCTGGTAATCCCTTCCCATTTGCTGTAGTCACTAGTAAGGGAGGAACACCAGAAAACACACTGGGGAATAGATGCCCTAAACACCTACTTGATTGAAAGAATCATTGCCAGGAATTTATATGCCACTATTACTCAAGTGACTCAACAGTGTGATCTTTGCCTCCAGACTAACCCCAAAAATATCCCCAGACCAAAACTCGGTCAAACTGGGAGGAGCCATGGGCCTGGACAGCAGTGGCAAATTAACTTTTCAGAACTCCCAAGGAAAGGGAGGTATCCATATTTATTAATATTGACAGATACATTTTCAGGGTGGCCAGAAGCATTCCCCATCAGAACTGTCAAGGCTCGAGAGGTGACCAGGGTATGATTACAAAAAATAATACCACATTTCAGAGTTCCAGTTACAATATCCTCAGATAGAGGATCACATTTCATTTAAGTAAACAGCTCAGAGAAATTGAAAACATCTGGCTGGAACTCGGAGCAGGGAGCTAGATGGACCAGTACATAACATACAGCCTGGGGATTATGTATACCTTAAGTCTCTTACAGAAAAGACTTTGGAACCACAGGGGGAAGGACCATTCCAGGTGCTTCTCACCACCTTCACCACGATCAAGATCAAGGAGCAGAATGCCTGGATCCACCACTCTCGAGTGAAGAAGGCCCCAGAAGCCCCTTGGAAAGTGACACCAGGAGACAATGAACTGAGACTAAAACTTACTCGGGTAAAATGAGTATATTGCGGCGGGGGGTAGTTTGTAATTTCATTTACAGAATTGTTTTGTGTATAATTATAATTGTAGTCTTAGAATTAGAGGGTACCTCTATCCAAACTGATGCTGAATGGCCTTGGTCCCAGGCTTTTAATCAGTATACTGGATCCATGGGAGAACCTTCTGAGATAAAAGATTTAAACCTATCCACTGTAGTAATCAATGGGAATCAGGTATATGAGGAGCAGGAGTGGCAGGAACGGGAACTGTGGTCACTTCAAGAGATCAGAGGAGAAGAAATCAGGGTAGCATGCCGGGTGGTCAATAGGACCACTCATGAGAGACCAAATCAAATTAGTGTCTCAACATCTCTTGTATACAGGTACCAAGAAGTTCTAATAGCCCAAATAAATCAGATTGTTGGTGTAATTTCACATTAATAGAGCCTGTAGAAGTGACTTGTCTTTGGGCTCATGATGCCATCAGGCTCTCATTTAAATTTAATATACATGCTATAATTGCTAATGCAAATTAACATCTCAGAAATCCAACCAGCCTGCTCCTTTTTCCTAAGGACATCCTTTGAGGGCTGGACAGCGTGGTTACAAAGACAAGTACATCTCAGGAGCAGAATAAGAAAGGATCTAACTGGAATATTAGGGACAGGATTGTGAGTTTTAAAATGGAATTGATTCAGAAATACTGATGAACAAGCTGGCCACTGCAGCAGGTGGTCTAGCAAAATTGAAGCAACCTTTACAGTCATCTCTATTGGCATTAGGAACTAGCCAGTGGCAGATTTCAAAAGTACTGCCAAAGTGGGAGAAGGCCGGGGACCAAGACCACAAGTTAATAGTAGAAGCACTTTAGTACAGTTAATGTGTCTTTAGCTTTCAGTTGCATACAAGCACAGTTATGGATGCAGGCAACAGCAGATTTAATCATATGGGAAGGAGGTGAAGGAGATTTTCCAGCTGAAATTCGAAAGATTGTCTGGGATAATGCAATTGATTCTAAAAGAAAGTTTCAATCCTGGTGGACTATGGTAAATTTTACCTATGATCCTGCTTCTAACGTGGCCACTGCCTTTGTACTTACTCTATGTAATGCCACTGTTTATGTTATCCACCCCATCATTGCACTAGGATTAAATAATGAAAAAACAGTGCTCTACCCCTCAGAACATAGGGTGTGGGAACAAAGGTGAATGAAAAGTGGCAAACAGTAAACTTAGAATGTTGTGTTACTAAGGAACAACTAGGATTAATGCTCAAGATGTGTGTCTTGACACCGAACAAAGTATTTGCCACTTCGAGATTCATCCAGTCACTGATCAGAAAACTGTGCTTGTATATACTGGTAAAGGTTGTGTATGCTTGAGAAACCTCCTTATCAAATGTACATGGTAAAGCATTAAGACCCACTTATTATCGTAGGGATTTGCATTAAGTAAAAGAATTTACGTATTTCTTTTAGGAAAGGGGGGAATGAAACAGAGTGGAAATTTACCAGGGTGGAAATCCATTTCGGATTTAGCTGAAATGTGCTGTTTAAAAATCTGCCTCAGCTGAAGGAAAAGTGCAAGAGAGATAAGAGGGACCCCTTGAACTTTGAAACAGACGAAAACCAAAGCTGAAGCTGCGGGAGACAGGGCAAGATGACCCAGGAGTTCTTTCTGTACTTTCTGATAAAAAAAAACCTAGCTGCAAGAGTAAGGGAAACCAGTAAAATGAATATGTATGAACCTATTGTGAAATTCTATGCATATGTACCAGTAAGGGGGATAAAAAAGGATCAAGAGTTGTCAGGGGTGTGCATGTTCTTTATGGGGGAATGATCCCCACATGTGTCTAGCGCTGTAATAAACATACCGGCTTTACAACTTTTACCAAGCTGTGGAGTTTTTTTTCCTTCCGCAAAGCAGGGGATAGGTTTGAAATGCATGAATTCCTGTTTGTTCCTAATTGTGATTGTAATTTACTGGGAAGGGATTTGATGGCTAAAGTAGGAGTGTAAATTAGTATTGTGAAAAATGATACAGAGGCTAACAGTGTGGTAACTTTGTGCAAAATGTCTGAGAAGGCTTATGCTGCAATAAACCCAGAAGTGTGGGCAGCTCCAGGGAAATACAGAAAACATAGACATAGAGCCTCTCCAAATTACTTTGAAGCAACCAGGACAAGTGGTGTCTGTGGGATTCACATTCTCTGAACCTGAGAGAAGCAGTAAGAGAAGCAGAGAAGAGAATGATCAAAACAATTCTTATCTCATTTGCTGCTCCTGTGTTGTGACAAAGTAGAATGTGTTAGGAATATAGTTAGTAATTCGTGGAAATAAACGTTGTATAAAAATATATGTGTATAAAATAAACTGGGGGGGGGGGGGGGGGAAGAATCCCTTTTTACTCAGGATGGAAAAAGAAAACCCTAAGCAGGATGTTATAAATGAAAATTGCGAGTCAGCCAATTTTAATAAAAATATGAAAAATAAAATTTATTTCGCGACCGTAATAACAGTCCGATAGCCACCACCAAAAACGGACAGCGTATCACCCCCGGTCGATGATACGGGTGAACGTGGAACCTGTCTTCGCTAAGATCAGATTCTCCCCGTCCACACACACTGCTTCGAAGACACAGTTCTTATACTGTTTAATTTGCCCGCGGCTAGTAGTCCTTTGTTTCTTTCTAAGTTTCACATATTCAAGTTGGTTTCTTTTCTCTGTCCAAGCTGCACAAAAACCTCGGCCGAGAGCGGAATCGCTGTCTTCCCGTGTTCCCGTAACCCGGCATTCATGTCCAAGGTGCCAATGGCCCTCCAGATGGGCATCGCCCCGATTTCCCGGACCCAGGCATTCAGGGTTCGGGTGTTAATGGTCCCCTGATAGGCATCTTATCTGGTGCCATCCCTTGGGCGTAGGGTCGTTGGCCACTTCCCGTCTTGGCAGCTACACCCTCCTTCTCATGCAAATGTCCATCTGCCGCGGTTTTGCAGTGTGTCTCCAGGCTGGATTTCTTAACCTGAGTGGAATGAGAGGGGAAACCCCCTTCCCCTCTTCCCTTCTTCATATTCATGTTTGGTCGTAGGGTCGTTGGCCACTTCCCGTCTTGGCAGCTACACCCTCCTTCTCATGCAAATGTCCATCTGCCGCGGTTTTGCAGTGTGTCTCCAGGCTGGATTTCTTAACCTGAATGGAATGAGAGGGGAAACCCCCTTCCCCTCTTCCCTTCCCTGGGTTATTTCATTTATATTATTTGATACACCATTTATTCCCATGAATTACTACCCGTATTTCTAACAAGGATGATGAAATTACGAAACAAAGAAACCGCAGCAGATGGACACCACGGCATTTGCATCCAAAGAGAGCCTCGGCTACTCGGGAGATGGGCAGTCACGGAGGTATGCGCCCTGTGATACCCAGAAGATGATGGCCGGACCAGGGCCATCAGCACCCACGGATTCCGGGAATAGGGGAAACACATCACTCAACTCCTGGATGAAAACTTTGTGCTGCTTGAGCCGAAGAAAAGACCAAACATGAATATGAAGACTTCGAACCAGAAACAAAGGATCTCTGCAAAATAAAACATATAAGAACCACAGACTGGGGACAGTTGGTTCACCCGCATCACTTCCCGGGGGTGATACGCTGTCCGTTTGGGTGGTGGCTGTCGGGACTGTATTATGGTCGCGCAATAAATTTTATTTTTTTATATTTTTATTAAAATTGGCTATTTTTCATTTTTCATTTATAACAGAATGTCATATGGAGATTGTTTACCCAAAGTGATGGTGTTTTGTTTCCTTGGCCTATCAGGGCCAAGCGCGTGTGCAGACTGTTGGTCAGGAGACAGTCAGGAGATTTTGTTCAGTGGAGTTGAGTGCTTGTGCAGTTTCAGTTTAGATGTGGTGTAATATACTGTAATATAGTATAGAATAATATAGTATAATAAAGTAATTAATTAGCCTTCTGATATCATGGAGTCAGATGTGAAATAAATGGGCAGGAGATCTTTCTCCTTTTTAATGCCTTTATTAAAGAGATTCAGCTCAGGTGGGGAGAAATCGACGGGTTGCACCCACGCCTCGGGTCCCCTCCTTAGTGAACATCCTTTCAGGTCAGGGTGAGAAGCAAAAAGGATCCAAGCAGGCACTGGACTACGTGCCCATCCTTAGACATCACCTAGGGTCCCCTAATTCTATATTGGCTCGTTGTTTTTAGGGGTTTTCCTGGAAAACGGGAAAATTTGGAGCAGTGCATTTCTCATCTGCATACCTGGTCTCAGGCCACTCCTATTTTCCTGGTGCTGCCATGTCCAGGTGTTGCTCCCGGGCAAGCATCAGGAGGACAATGGCTAAATCACCAACCATTGACGGGCAATTAAAGAAGAACTCTTAACAATGAAGCTAATTTAACAGCAATTGGTCTAACCGGTTTTAGCTCTGTAACCTTAAACAAAAATAGATAACTTTTTATTCATAACAAGATGCATCATTCTTCCCTTCGATGGGGGCTTGCCTGCAATCTGATAGGTGTCTAAAAAGCCATAGGCTATTTCAAGGGAGGGAAAGAAGGGGTCACAGCATGTCACTGAGTCCCTGCTAAAGGTAGGTCTTTTGGAGCTGTGTATGTCTCCCTTTAACACTCCTGTCCTGCCAGTTAAGAAACCAGATGGAACCTACAGAATAGTGCAGGATTTAAGAATAATAAATGAAATTGTCAAACCAAGGCATCCCAGAGTTCCGGATCCCTATACCATCCTGAACCAGATCCCTTCTTCACATCAATATTATTCAGTACTGGATTTGAAGGATGCGTTCTGGGGGTGTCTGATTACAGGGACAGTAAACAGTGTTTTGCCTTTGAGTGGTGAATATGCAACAGGCTATTGCTTTTAAGTGTTAATCCTTTGTTAGCAAAGTGTGCTTTTGTGGCAGAGTGAAAAAGCATCTGGACCTCCATAATTCTTTGCTTTTTATTGTCTTTTATTGTCCTAACTTTGATTGTCCAAATTCTTATTGTCCTAATTTTTATTACTATTTTATTACTATTAAACTTTTAAAATTTTAACATGAGTGATTGATGTTTTTCACAGTGGGAACAGGAGGAAGGAAGGAAGGTGGCAACACAACTGACATGAACAGTCCTCTCGCAGGGATATACAGAGTTGCCGGTTTTGTTTCAGCAAGCCTTGCAGAAAATATTAAGAGTTTACTCCATCCTTAGGAAATAGGTTGCTGCAGTATGTGGATGATTTGCTTTTATCAGGGGAACAGGAAAAGGTGGTTGAAGAGGCTACTTTGAAGCTGCTTAATTTTCTTGCTAAAAAGGGATTTAGAGTGTCTGAAAAGAAGGTGCAGTTGGTAGACAAAAAGGTTAAATATTTGGGACACATTGACTGGAGGGTTATGGTGTATTTATTGATCCAGACAGAATACAAGGAATTTTACAAGTACCAATACCCCAGACAAAGAAGGAGCTACAGCAGTTTTTAGGGTTGGTGGTGTATTGCAGAGCATGGATTGAGGATTTTTCTGTTTTAGCCATACCTTTGTATGACTTTTTAACCCAAGATAGTCCTAATGCTGTGGTATGGACACCAGAAGGAGAGCAAAGATTTAGAAAATTAGAAGATAAATGTGTTCATGCCCCAGTCTTAGCTCTTCCAGACTCAGAAAAAGAATTTGAACTATATGTGGATGTTAAACAGGGCCACGCTAATGGAATTTTGGTACAAGAGCATGAGGGAACACAGCAGCCTGTTGCTTATTTTTCTAAGCTGTTAGACCCCGTGGCCAGAGGCTGGCCTCATTGTCTGCAGAACTGTGCAGCCACAGCCTTGATGGTAACTGAAGCCCAAAAACTAACAATGGGAGGATATCTGATTGTTAAATTTCACATCAAGTTAAAGCTTTGTTAACTGAAAGAGCCTTTACGTGGACGACCAGCACTCGGTTATTACAGTATGAATCTTGTTTAATGGAACAGGAGGATTTAGAATTGAAAAGTGGGGAAGGGTTTCACCCAGCCTCCTGTCTGAACGGCCCTGAACAGGGGGTCTGGGAAGAAACCCATGGCTGCATTCAAGTGATAGATCTCCAGACCTGGGCTAGGGAATATTTATGAGACACTCCCTGGCCTGAGGGAGAAAATGTGTTTATTGATGGGTCTTCAAGGATGATAGAAGGGAAGCAATTCACAGGATATGCTATCATTAATGAAAGGGAATTAAAGGAAGGGGGAAGATTGCTGCCCACATGGTTAGCTCAGACAGCCAAGCAGTATGTGCTTGTGAGAGCCTGTGAATTATATTCGGACAAGATAGTGAATATTTTTTCTGATTCTAAATATGCATATGGGGTGATACATACATTTGGCAATTATGGGAAGAAAGAAGTTTATTAACCTGCAGGGGAAAAATGTTAGCTCATGAGAGCTTAATTTCCCACCTACTGGAGGTGGTGAATTTACCAAAAGGGATGGCAATAATACACATTAGGGGACACCAAGCAGGGTGCTCAGAGGAGGCAATAGGTAACCAACTGGCTGCTGAAGAAGCTCAGAAAGCTTCATTGTAGCCAGAAATCTCTAAGATCCTCCCTTGGCTCCCAGTAACCCCACCACTGCCAGAGAAACTCTTCTCCACCAGAGGAGTTTGAGTGGGGCAGAGGCAAGAGGGGATAATTGGTTTACAAGGGATGGTGAGCAGTGGATACCAAAATCTGTAGTCATACAAATATTAAAACAACTCCATGAAGGGAGCCATTGGGACTCTCAACGACTGGCAGAAGCCTTCTTCAAAATGCATGTTGCTGTGGGTCTTTTTACTTTGGCAAAGAAAGCTATTGAGGGTTGTTTGATTTGTGCTAAAACCAATAACAGGTTTACAAAGAAAATTGCCAGGAGAGGGAGGCCTTGGGCTGTACACATCTTCCAAAGATGCCAGGTGGATTTTACCAAAATGCCCTGAGTGGCAAGGTTTAAATATCTTCTGGTAATAGTATGTCAGCTAACAGAGTGGCCAGAAGCACTTCCAACTGTTTCAGCAACTACAGGATCAGTTATTAAGGTATTTTTGGAACAAATAATTCCAAGATATGGGATTGTAGAAGCAATAGACTCAGATAGGGAAACTCATTTTACAGGAAAAATTCTTCATCGGGTTATGACTGCTTGAGGAATACAATGGAACATCCATACCCCCTGGCACCTCCAGAGCATGTGCCGGGTTTAAAGGATGAATGGAGAAATGAAGAAACACCCTTTGAAGCTGGTGATAGAATCTAAGATGCCATGGGTACGGCTTTTGCCATTGGCTTTGGCAAGAATAAGGGCCAGACCCAGAGGAGATATTAAATTATCTCACTTCAAATTGATGTTTGGAATTTCTTGCCTTTGTAATTCTCAACCTAGTGGAGGGGGGTGGAAATAAGTGATGTATATTTAAAACAATATGATGCCAGGATACTGTCTGTTGTGAAATCTCTTTGACAGGAAGCTCAACTGGCACAGACCCTGCCTTTGGACTTTGTTGTTCATAACATCCAGCCAGGAGATTGGGTCCCAGTTAAGGAGTGGAAAGAAGAACCACTGGTGGCTAAGTGGTGTGGACCTTTCCAAGTGTTACTGACCACAGAAACAGCTGTCAAGACAGCTGAACATGGGTGGACCCATCACACTTAGGTCAAGGTCTCTGAAGCCCCAGAGATCTGGACATCTCAGCTGGAGGAGAAGGACGGGAGGCTGTGACTGACATTCTGCAGGAGCGGACTGTAGCAGCAGCCAGCGCGTCGACATCGGGGGAAGCCTCGCGTGTCTACCCATAGACTGCCTTATGAAATAGTCTGTATGGGCATTCCTCCTTTCGGATTTCCAGCCACTGGGGGGCTAATCCTCGCTGTCATTGTTTTATTTATGTTAAGTGGTTTCTGTGCCTTCACTTGCCACAGGTGGTGGGGAAGACAATGTGAGACTTAGATTAGGAAATTAGATTATACCTGTCGTGGGTTGACAAGGAAGTGAGATTTTTTGGAAGTTGTAGCCAAACCAATCAGTGGTCAGATTTGAATATTGGCACCTGGTGTGGCCGCTGAAGACATGGATATGCCTCTGAGAACACAGGGGGTTAAAAGCAGAGAACTTCTGTCCCAGTCTCTCTGGGTGCCCCTCAAGAACGGGGGGGGGGGGGGGGGGGGGGGCCGGGACACTCTCTCGTGCCCCGAGGGTACCGAAGGCAGCTAACCTATTCGCCTTTGCAGCAGAGGAGACTAGTGACATTGGCAGAGGATAAAAGGGGCCGACTCTTAGCAAGGGTTAATCCAAGGTTTTATTCAGAGCTCCTGGGAGCTCCTGTAACCTCAGGGGGCCTCCTGCTGAGAGCCCCAGGAGAGGTGCCAAGGTTACATTTAAAGGGAGGTCCCCCAGAGAGAGAGCCTGCCACCTTGAAATTTGATATCATGTGCTGGCAGCACCACTGGCAGAGGAGAAAGAGAAGGGAGGGGGAAGGTGCCCTGGGAGTCCTGGGCAGGCAGAGCCTGAGATTTTAACCCTTTTCCTGGACAATGAAAACTTTGCGAAACACTAATCCTCCTTGATCTGAAAGAGAAGAGAGACAGACATGAAATGGAAGGAAATGTGCAAATGTCAAAGGTCAGAGCAAGTGAAAGATGTCAGAAGAAGATGGGAAAGAATCCTAGGCAGGAGGAGATCATGGAGTGGCCTTTGCCTGGACTTTTCTTGTATAGCCATAGACTGAACTAATTTTCCTGTAACACAGAGACTGCATTTAGGGGGAGGCAATGGCTTGAGCCAAGAGAGTGACCTGCTGCAGTGACACCATGTGCAGGAGTGAAGTGAACAGAGAACGATGAGAAGGGTATGGTGGTGCCCTCTGTCTTCAGGGAAGATCTCTGTTCTCAAGACCCTTGACCCCAGGGGAGGTGGAAAATGGGGGGGACAGTTGTCCCAAAAGTGAGACACTGTTGCTTTTTAGTACTTAGCAAAGCATCCTTAAAAGGGAACCCTATAAGCAGTTTTGGTCCATGGACAGTGGTGAGAGCACTGTACATGGAAGGAGGATGTCACGATGGCAGATTTTATCCGAGCGGTGCCATGTGTGACATGGAAACACAAGAGGCTACGATTGTTCCAAATATCAAGGCAGATGAAATCAAACACATGTTAAGCTCAATAATGGTAGCTGGGTAAGGTGTTCCTACCATAATTATCAAAGGGGTTTTGAAGGCTGTAAAGCAGTGGAGAAGGACAGATATTTTGACTGCTTATTTTTAAGCTCCCCCCGAGATAATTCCACAAGTAGGACACATGTTTTTCATGACTATCAGTGGAAGTGGCAACACCAGAACAGAACTTGAACCCTTTTTAATAAGTTCTGGTCCAGATCAAACAAAACAGATCCGGGATGTAACTGTAAGTGGAAACCTCATGTGGGAGCTGAGAAATGCAAATATTCTGATTCTTATGGTTGAGCAACTATTGTTGGAGGACTGTTAGGCCCAGGAAACAAGCTGTACTTTGACCCACCAATTGATGATGAAAACTGGGAAGGCCCCTTTGCCAATGGGACCTGAGCTCTTAAAGGGCATTATTGGATTTGTGGCCAACATGCCTATCACAGGTTACCTCCAAACTGGTCAGAGATATGTTATGTAGGGTATATTAGATTGTTGTTCTTTTTGCTACCACAGTTTCAGGGAAATCAGTTAGGAATCAAGGTATATGATGATCTAATTTGAGAAAAGCGGTCAATTGATGCATTCCTGGCTGGAGGGATCACCCAAAAGTAGGGAAAAGATGAATGGCTGCCTGAGCAAATCATACATCACTACAGACCAGCCACTCGGAATCCTAATGAATTAATACCAGGTGCCAAAGAACCTGTTTATAATTTAAATTGTATAATTAGGTTACAAGCTGTATTTGAAATAATAACCAACTAGACAGCTACAGCTCTTGACCTTCTTGCTGACCAATCTATGCAGATGAGGTATGCAATATTTCAACATTGGATGGTATTAGATTATCTATTAGCAGAAGAAGGGGGAGTGTGTGGAAAATAAATGACTCAAACTGCTGTTTGTAAATAGACAACAATAGAAAAGTGGTGAAACAAATTGAATAAGAAAGCTCATGTACTGATCCAAATGTGGAAAGGAGAGGAATGGGACATGTTTTCATGGTTACCTGGTGGCCTATGGGTTAAATGAACACTTTTTTTTACTCTTATGTGCTGTAGCAACTCTAATAATTTTACCATGTATGATCCTTTGCTTAGTGCAACTAATTCAACATGTGATCAAGGGGATGCAGGTAGTAGCCATGCCTACAGATCCAGAATGGCTACTAAAGGACAGAAAATTATGTCACTGCAAATAATTGCAAAATCAACAAGGACCCAGGAACAGAAAGTTAAGTCAATGATAACTAAGGTTTGTAAAGACAATTACTGAGAAAATAAGAAGAGGAGGGATTGAAAGGAATGAGAAGGAGGTATCTTTACAAACAAACTGTGGGCCTGATGGTAGATGAGGCCAGATATGGAGAGGTGAAAGAAGCAATGGTGGGTACTATAAATTCCATAGAAATTCCACTAATTGACACAGACTGTTACTCACTCAAGACTGTGCTAAAACTCTGGATTTAGAGAAAAATAACAGAGACACAAGGAAAAAGAAAAACAGGGTGTGGGGGGGTATACATTAGAAGGGGGTCTTAGGTGTTTCAGGAAGTCTGTATGTCTCAAGTACCTCAGCCAATGTGGAAAGAGAGAGGGAAATGCGGCCGGGAAATTAGGATGAAAAGGAGGCTGCGTCCTCTAACAATTTGAGAGACCCCATGGGAAATGCCCCATGGCCTCTCCCTTTATTCAAATAAAGTTACAGGACTCCTCTGTCTCCTTTTTGGACATAAATTTCTGGTGTTTGTGGATTAATTTTCTTGACAATTTGGTGACATTTTTTCTTTATTTTTTATTAATAAAACTGCTACATCATCATTACAACATAAATGCTCTTGATTAGATGGATAAAACTAAGAAAGCTGTAAAATGGTGCAAACACAACCTTTCCATTTAATCCACTTAAAGCACAAGCCTGGATTATTTGTGTGGTTTTTTTTTTTTTTTTTTTTTTTTTTTTTTTTTAACAGTCGAGTATGTTCTCTGCGGTGTTGATCCTGGAGAGAGGGAGCGCAGCAGCCCCAAGTGGTGTGATCCCACCGGCATCACGTCCCCTCAGTGTTTAGCTTTCCTGACAGGCCTGGAGCTGCTGCCGGAGCTCGGCGGGGCCCGAGGAGCTGCCTGTTCCCTACCACCTCGCTGGTTGGGGCCTGCTTTGAACCGCTATGGGCGTGGAGGGGCCTGGCCCAGTACCGGCGGGTGCGTCCGTACTAAGTACGACGGGTTTCTTCTCACGATTACCCTCAGGGCGGGAGAGGCGGCCCACCATAGAGGAGTGCAGCGCCCTCCCCCTCGTCGCCGGAGCTGCCCTCCTCCGTCACGTGCCGGGGGCGCGCACAGGGTGCACTATGGTGGCGGTGGGGCTCGGCGGCGGCGGCAGCAGCAGCACCACCAGCGGGTAGAAAATGGCGGATTTCGAGGAGCTGCGGGTGAGGAGGGAGAGAAGCGGCTGCGGGAAAGACGCTGGCCAAGATTGCGACTGACCGCTTTCGCGGCGGCGAACCCCTCGCCCACCCCTCTCCTACGGCCTTTCCTCTCGGGTAGTCCCCGCCGCACCCTTTGGTGCTTGCTGGGGGGGGGGGGAAAGACGTCAGCGCCTCGCGCTGAGGCGGCAGGCTGCCCGCCGGGCCCCGCGGCTGCCTGTTCCTTCCCTAGAGAGGAATCAGGGCCACCCTGAAATGCGGTCGGAGGGCGGTTGGAGTCGGTGGCATGCCCTGTGGCGCTGCTATCTCTCCCTGTCACTGCGGATTGTGTGTGTGTGGCCGTGGCGGGGGAGTGGGGCTGTGTGGCGCGGCTCAGCGAGCCTGCTTTCCGTCTCTGCCGTGTGGGTTGTGCTGTTGGTGGGATACATACCCACTCTCCTCCCCTGCCCCCCTCCCCCTTCAATTTCGGCCTTTGCGTGCCGGAACCTGGGCTCGGTGCTCGTATGGCGCCTGGCAAGGCTCGGCGCCCTCAGGGCAGCCTAGCGCCATGGTAGCCTTACTGCAAGCTGAAGGGAGAATGATGAATAACTACTGGGTTTTTATAAATGCTAATTATTACTGAACCTTTGAAAATTCATTAACCACTTTCTAACTGGGAAAACTGTGCCTGTGAAGCCAAAACCCAGTATTTATTTTTAGACCTATTTTATCTTCAGTTGAATATCTTTTATATTGCACTTATCCCCTAACACATTCACTATCTGTGAGTATCTTTGTAAGGAGAACACTGTCCTTCTTACAGCATCCACACCTGCAGAAGTGCTGCTGAGGGAATACTACATACACACTGAATCCTCCCTGACCTAGACCATCCTACAGAAGGAATAAAAGTCAGTTAAATAGGAACCACTCTGAGTTAGGCTTTAGTGTTGAGAATGGTCTGATGCTTGAACTACTGTGATTGCCAGAGAATTTCCTATGCTAAGGCTTCTTCCAGCACTGACACTACTTGGGTTGAAGGGGCTGTATTATAGCTGAGGAGCTCAGTTAAAAAAAATCTCATTTAAAGAATTTAGTTTCTTTGTTTGAGGACAACAAACTTGTTTTCTTAATCTTAGAAAAAAAGACAACCCTTCTTAATCCTAAATTGAACATTTCTATTTTTTACAAAACTTTTTACGTACATTTACATGTTTTCTTGTTTAGCATCATCACTTGTTTTCAGCCCTCATTCCAAGGTCTCTCAAAGGGTCTAGCTACAGAGGTGGCTAAATCCCCAGTGTAAACAGCAGAGGTGGCTCTTCATTTATCTCCTCCAGGCTTGAGCTGTGATCTGCATTTTCCAAGGCATTATAATTGCTTATCTGGATATGCATAAGTATTGATAGACTCCACTTGGGATTGAGTACCTAAATATCTTTGGAATTATATATGCCACTGAGTTGTTTGCCAGAAGTAATACAGGAATTATGGAGGGAAAAGGAATTTGGTTTCAGGCCAACTATAGGACTGAACTTTTATCACTTAAAAGAATAGCTATCAGTAGTTTTAAAAAAGACTGAAGCAATGTCTTTTGATGTGTCCATCTTATTTGTTAACTGGAGTGCTTGTGAAACGAATTGGTTAGCTTGGAGCTTCTATAATTGTTCAACATACATCTAATAATAATTCATGGCCCATTTTGGGAGAACTCTAGATATTTTTAGAAGAGAAGAGACTATAGTAGACTGCAGACTGCCTCATCCTCAAGGCCTTGCTGTGGTGGGTTTTTTTAAGAGGATATGTTTGAATGTGTCTGTTTGAATATCAGGCACTTGGTTTGTAGGTTTAAGTTTTTTTCAGACAAACAAATCTTCCTGCTTTTGTCCAAAGAACACTCCCCTTCCTCAATAGATTTTGTGACTTGGCCTTTAGGTGTTCTTAAAATACTACTTTATAGATTAGTGTGCAGAATGTTTTTATGGCAATATTCTTTGCTGCTCTCTTGTTGATTGCAATTTTCTGTAGTGTGTCATCTCTACCTGCTTTATAAAAGGCCACTAGGGCAATTTGGAGACTTGAATTTATTTTAGTAAATCATTAAGGATTGACTAAAGGCAGGAGGTCAGAGTTCTCTCAATTCCTGTTTTTGAGGGAAACATATAGGGATAACATTTTTCTATTCTTGGGGCAAAGGATCGTTTTAATATTTGTTAGTACCATCCCTGCCATCCTCTGGATCTTCAGAGTAAAAGCTCTGGGGAGCTATGACCAAAGGGTTATAACTGAGAGGCTATAGTGAAAGAAAACTAGAAAGGCTGAGGGAGTTGGGCCTGTTCAGCCTTGAGAAGAGACACCTGAGAGGGAAACTGTTAAGATCTAATTGAGAGATGCCTCTACCTAAATTAAGGTGCAAATCAGACCATATGCTGAAGTCAATAGTATGGATTTTATTTAATAGTAAAATGTGAGGTAGAGAGAAAGAAATAGAGAAGATAAGGGAGAAACAAACAGATCAAGCAGAAGATAGTCACCACCCATGTATCTGGCAGTGTCCTGTTGGTCCTTCACCCTGGACTTCTCAGTGGTAAGGGTTTTCCAAACTTTTCATTATTTATACATTTTTGTAAACAAAGGGATTCATGCTCATTGGCTAATTGACTACACAGTTCTCTTATTCTCTTGGTTAAATTATTCCCCTCCCTTGTAATGCTAAGGGTAACAAGGCTGGTGAAGGGTCTAGAACATAAGTCCTGTGAGGAGTGGCTGAGGGAGATGGGGTTGTTTAGCCTGGAGAAAAGGAGGCTCAGGGGAGACCTTATCACTCTCTACAACTACCTGAAAGGAGGTTGTAGCCAGGTGGGGGTTGATCTTTTCTCCCAGGCAACCAGCAACAGAACAAGAAGACACAGTCTTAAGCTGCACCAGGGGAGGTTTAGGCTGGACATTAGGAAAAGTTCTTAATGGAAAGAGTGACTGGGCATTGAAATGGGCTGCCCAGAGAGGTGGTGGAGTCACCATTCCTGGAGGTGTTTAAGAAAAGACTGGATGGGGCACTTAGTTCCATGGTCTAGTTGACAAGGTAGTGTTAGGTCATGAGTTGGACTCAATGATCTCAAAGGTCTTTTCCAACCTAGCTAGTTCTGTAATTAGTCCTTTCAAGTCTGTGGGTTGTGGTCTACCCCTGCTGGAATTACCTTTTACCCAATCAGAGCTGATTTCAGCACAGTTGCTGAGTTGGCTTTCCTTGTGGATTCTGTGTGTCTATTATCAGTGATAATTATCTCCCCTTGCTTTGTTTACTTCCCCCTGTGCCTGAGACAACACTTGGATAATAGTACCACCTTTATCTTATCAAGATGGCTTGACTTGCAGTCCAAGTTCCAGGTATCCTTACAGGCATACTGGCGGCGGGGGGGCGGGGGAATGGAGGGGGCTTCAGTGGTCGCAGTTGAGCAGTTGCTTCTTTTGGTGGTCGCAGATGAGCAGTTGCTTCTTTACACAGTTTTCCACAATGGGAGTCCTTCTGTAATAACAGTGTTTGAGACAGACAACTGATCTTTAAGTCCTTTACAGAACCTCATTAATGTGTTTAAATATCTAAAGGGAGGATGCCAAGAGGATGGACCAGGCTCTTCTCGGTAGTGCCAAGCAATAGGACACGAGGCAACAGGCAGAACCTGATGCACAGGAAGTTCCACCTGAATATGAGGAAGAACTTCTTTCCTGTTCAGTGACTGTACACTGGAACAGGTTGCCCAGAGAGGGTGTGGAGTTTCCCTCACTGGAGATATTAAAGGACTGTCTGGACACAATCCTGTGCAATGTGTTCTAGGATGATTCTGCTAGAGCAGGGAAGTTGGACCAGATGACCTACTGTGGTCCCTTCCAACCTGACCCATTCTGTGATTTCTGTGAAAACAAAGAGACTCAAAGGAACTTGCTGTTACATCATGCCTTTTGGAAATGTTCAGTTTTGTTAAAGGATTTGGAGGTAGCTGTAACCACAGCCACTACTTTTTAAGATATTGGTGAAAATGTCCAGTATAAGACTGACCCTTCTAAATTGTCAGATTAACCCTTAATTAATTAGCAGTGTTTATTGAATTCTGTAGCTTACCAGTTTCTGGAATATTAGGGAGTTACTGAGATGATGTAGTGAGCACAACTGTATTGATGCCTTTTCCTTGGTCCTAAAATTGAGAGCCAGACATGATTAAGGGAAAAAGGGTTTTTTACCTTGTTATTCAATAAGGATCCTTATGGTGCAGCACTTGGCCAAGATGGTGCACACCGAAATGCACACCCCCGATAGATTGCGTATACAATTTCATAGACCTTGCAAATTAGCATATCTAACAGAGATGCCCCAATGAGAGGCTTAAATGAATAGCGTGATATCTCCCCATCCCAAAGAATTCCCCCTGGATGGGCCAAATCTTAGTTTACAGGATGTATTCTAGAGAGGACCTTGGTCTCCAGCTGTGAGGCCTCTAGGATGTTTGGTCTTCTGGCCTAACAGAATACCAGGACTATGCTGAGTTATCAGACTTAAGGAATTACAAGTATGCATGCTAAGAATACTGAGGATACATAAAAGGTATATAAAAGAAAAGGCAAAACATCATCATGGCATCAGTATCTATCTCGCATTTTTGAGATATAATTTCCAGACCTGCTGTTCACAGGAGTGTTTTTAAACGTGGCTCATACCTTTGTCCATAATCCTCACTCAAGAGCAGCCTGATGAATGTCAAAGGGATTTCACAGGCAGAAGTCAGCAGTCTGGTGTGGAGGCTTGAAATGGCATGTGAACACATTTTTTAAGAGAATTGGCCCAGGAGTGGGGAACTACTGCTCCTTCTGAGAGCTGTCTGTGAGATTATTCCAGTTCCAAACAAATTCTGAACTCATAGAGACTTGACTTGCAGCTATTACTTGCATCCCAGAAAAATGCTCCTCAAACTGAGGAGTAAGAAAGAAATGCACAGCCAGTGGAAGCAGGGACAGGTGACCTGGGGAGAGTACAGGAATATGGTTCGGAGAGGTAGGGATGGGGTCAGGAAAGCCAAGGCAAATCTGGAACAAGACTTGGCAAGGGATGTGAGGAATAAGAAGGGAATCTATAAGTATAATAATTCTATAAGTAGAATGTTGTCCTGTCAACCCAGGACAACAGGTCAGAAAAGGAAGGCCAAGGAGAGTGTACCTGCCCTGATAAGTGAGAAGGGTGAACTGGTGGCAACTGATATGGAGAAGGTTGAGGTACTCAATGAGTTCTTTGCCTTGGTCTTCACTGGCAGTCAGGCTTTCCACTTCTCTCAAGTCCCTGATCCTCTGGGTGGGTGTGGGGGGAATGAAGTCCCTCCTGTGCATGTAAGTGAAATGCAAGTTTGGAACCACTTGGTGATGCTGAATAGACACAAATCTATAGGGCCTGATGAGATGCATCCCAGGGTCCTGAGGAAACTAGCTGATGTTGTTGCAAAGCCACTCTCCATCATATTTGAAAAATCATGGCAATCCAGTGAAGTCCCTGGTGACTGGAGAAAGGGAAACATCACTCCCATTTTTCAGAAGGTGAGAAAGGAAGACTTGGGGAACTACAGACTGGTGAACCTCACCTCTGTGCCTGAGAAGGTTATGGAGCAGATCCTCCTAGAAGATATGCTAAGGCATATAAAAGACAATGTGATCCAAGGCAGCCAGTACATCTTTACTAAGGGCAAATCATGCCTGACCAATCTGGTGGCCTTCTATGGCAGTGGTTGACAAGGGAAGACTGAAAGATGTCAACTGGTCCCACATTACATCCTTATCTCCAAATTGGAGAGACATGGATTTGATGGATAGACTATTCGGCGGATAAGCATTTCGCTGGATAGACTGTGCTGGTTTTAACACCAGCTGGAAATTAAACTCCAAATAAGCCACACCCCTTCCAGTAAGGGAGGGACAAAAGCAGAGACTATGGGTTAACAATTTACTGAAGGCACAAAGCAATGGAATAAGCCATGCACAGTAACAATGGCAGTATTGATAGCAAAAGCATGCAAAAACAGAAGATGTTTTACCCACAAATAGATGTTCATCACCAGGAAAAAAAACAAGATGGCAGGTGCGCCCTGTAGGTTGCATACACGTGGCTTCCCCAGACAAAGGCAAGGTGGTGACAATTCTTGCATGCTGCTCACGTGGCCATTGAAAATAAAGGCAAGCTGGCAAGGGGGTCTCACGGCTAGCATTTCCTGCACTCCCCAACCCAAAACAATGAAAAAAACAATGACAAACAAAGCCCCTGAAAGCTAGGTTGTTTGAGTTGGGTTGTGCTGCCGCTCTGCTGGGCTCAGTTCTGTGCAGGTATCTATGCTGCCATTTCTACTGCCATGCTGGAGGTTGGTCCCACAGGTCGCTGTGACCTTTTTCAGCTGCTCCTCTGTGCTCCTTTTGGCTCAGCTGGGCTCCCTTCTGTTCGGCTTGATGAGCTTGGCTGGGTTGTGGTCACCTCTGCTGGGCCTTTCCCTGCAGCAGCCTCTGCATTGGTGCTGTTGGTTGAGCACTACTGTCAGTTCACATTTTCACTGCTTTTCTTTCAGTACCATGTCCTGTAGCCACGTTCTAGAGAAAATGGGAGGGGGACCAGCAGTGACAGCAGGGGGCCAGGTCTGCAGGGGCTGACAACTTCCCGTAGGAGATAGAGGGAGGCAAAATTGAGCACTTCCAATGGGGTGCCCAGCTTTTCCTCCTGAAACCACACCCCCCAGTGATGATGCAAGTGATATAGAATAACAACCTGGCCATGCCTACTGTAGTGGGTTGACACTGGCTGGCCAGATGCCAGGCACCCACCAAAGACACTCCCCTGTGCAGCTGAATAGGGGAGAGAAAAATATAAGAGTTCATGGGTTGAGATAAGGACTGGGAAAGATCACTCATCAAATAGCATCATGGGCAAAACAGGCTCTAATTAGAGATATGAATTGAATTAATTGCTAACAAAATCAGAGCAGGATAATGAGAAGTAAAATAAACTCTTAAAATTACCTTCCCCCCACTCCTACCTTCTTACCATCTCTACCTCCTCCCTCCAGCAGTGCAAGGAGGGAGGGAATGGGGGTTATGGTCAGTTCGTCGTCTGTTGTTCCTCTCATTGCTCAGGGAGTGTAAGATTGAATCTGGCAGGCTGTTCGGGTCCAATCTGGCTAGCTATGGACCTTAGCCCTTACAATCTTACATAGGACAGAAGCAAAAGACAGAGGCGCTCTTTTCCTCTCGGGAAAAAAGTCCTATTTTATTTCCTGGATAGGAGTCACCAGGTGGTCCAGGTGACTTCCCAGGTGGAAAAGAGAGAGTTGCCTCATGGCAGAAGACTTTTAAACCCATGGGAAGGGGAGGCGGAGGAAGAGGACCACAGCCAATGGGATACAAGTGAGGAGGGGGTGAGGGGAGGAGTAAACCTGGGACAAGCCATCACTCACCGGGCTTTTGGGGGAGGGAAAGACCATGTGATATTAGAGGGGAATCCCATGAGGATACATACTATTCTGTGCAATAATACAGAACCCAGTGCAAAACAACTAAATAAACTATTTAGTGCAATACAACAAGGGAGAAGAGTTGTTCCCCTGCTCCAGTGTGGGGTGCCTTCCATGGGAGACAGTTTCTGCAAACTTCTCTGACATGAGTCCATCTCATGAGCAACAGTCCTCCCTAAACTGCTGTAGAGTAGGTCAGTCTTCCACAGGGTGCAGTCCTTCAAGTACAGGCTGCTCCAGCAGGGACTTCTCTCTCCATGGGTCTCCCACGGGGTCACAGCCTCCTCCCAGGCATCCACCTGCTCCAATGTGGGTTTCCTCCATGGGCTGCAGGTTGATCTCTGCATCCCCATGGATCTCCATGGGCTGCAGGGGGACAGCCTGTTTCACCATGGTCAGCACCACAGCCTGCAGGGGAATCTCAGCTCCAGCACCTGGAGGACCTCTGCCCCCTCCTTCTGCACCGACCTTGGTGTCTGCATAGTTGTTTCTCACATATTCTCACCCTGCTCTTCTCAGGCCACAATTACAATTGTGCAATAATTTTTTTTTCTATGTTCTTAAATATGTTATCACAGAGGTGTTACCACTATTTCTAATTGGCCCAGCCTTGACCAGCAGCATATCCATTTTTGGAGCTGCCAGGGATTGGCTTTGTCAGATATGGAGGAAACTTCTAGCAGCTTCCCACAGAAGCCACTCCTGTAGTTCCCCCCCCACTACCAAAACCAGGCCATGCAAACCCAATACACCCACAGAACACTAAGCTCTGCCCCCTCTCTGCAACCGGGACATGGATGCAGCCAGAGAGCTGTGATCAATGTCTCTGTGTCCAGGTGGAGGCCAGTGATGAGTGGTGTCCCTCAGGGCTCTGTCATGGGACTGATGTTCTTAAATATCTTTATCGCTGATGTCAATAGTGAGATTAAGTGCACCCTCAGCAAGTTTGCAGATGACACAAAGTTGAATGGTGCAGTTGACAGAACAGAAGGACGGGATGCCATTCAGAGGAACCTGGACAAACTTGGTAAATGCACTCATGAGAACCTCATGAAGTTCAACAAGTTCAAGTACAAGGTGCTGCACCTGGGTTGGGGCAACCCCAGACACGAGTGCAGACTGGGAGATGAACTGAGAGCAGCCCTGCAGAGGACTTGACTTGATGCACACAGAATGCGCGTGGTCTTTGAAACATTGTAGATCCATAGTTTAGAAGATAATGGCTTCAGTCTCATAGTTTGCATATAATCAGGTTTTGAAGTAATGTGTTAGTTTCATCTTTATGGGAGGAAAAAAAGAAGCGCTTTATAGGTAAATGGATATGCCTGTGCCAAAACTAATTTGTGTGACACTAATGATCAGTTTCATGGCCATTGTGGAAAAAACCTCAGTCAGAAGAGATGGAAGTGTGCTCATACATCTTCTGTGGAAGGAGAGATTACACAGAATTTACTGGAGAATTTGATTTATAAATGCTGGGAGTAAGTCCCATGTAATTCTTATGTTCTTCCTAGATGTGTAGTCACTTTTTCAGACCAGTGAAGCATATTGTGGTACCTTAAAAGTCTGTTGTATCTAGAATAATTAAGAATTAATGATTGTGCTGAGAGACAGCAAGGGTGTAGATGAAGAAGAGAATGTAGTTTTTGAAACTTAAAGAATGAGGCTGTAAGGGTCAAAATGGGTCTGCAAAAAGTCTGCAAGGGTCAAAAAATGAACGTGGTTGGCTTTCTGGGCCGCAAGCACGCATTGCTGAGTAATGTTGAGCTGCTTCTCCTCCTCCAACACCCCCACGTCTTCTTCCTCAGGGCTGCTCTCAGTCCATTTTCCACCCAGCTTGTACTTGTGCTTGTGCTTGCCCTGACCCAGGTACAGGACATTGCACTTGGCTTTGTCGAACTTAATGTGATTTGCACAGGTCCACCCTGTTGAGGTCCCTCTGGATTGTGTCCCTTCCCTCCAGCATGTTAGCTGCACCTCACAGCTTGTTGTCAGCAAACTTGCTGAGGGTACCCTCAATCCCACTGTCCATGTTGTCAACAAAGACGTTAAACAGAATCAGTGCCAATACTGACCCCTGAGGAAAGTCACTTGTCACCAGTCTCCACTTAGACATTGAGCCATTGACCACAACTCTGTGTGACCATCCAGCCAATTCCTTCTCCGTTGAGGGGTCCATCTATCAAATCCATGTCTCTCTAGTTTATAGACAAGGATGTTGTGTGGAACAGTGTCAAATGCTTTGCACAAGTCTGTCGTGGTGAACTCTGTGTTTGGAGACACAAGGCTTGACTCCATTTTTCTCAGAAGGCTGATTTATTATGTTATATATTATACTAAAATGCTACATTAAAACTATACTAAAAGAACAGAGAGAAAAGATCATCAGAAGGCTACAAAGAACAGGAATAGAATAGAATGCATAACAAAAATCCTGTGACTGCTCACAGCCTTGGCACAGGTGGCTGTGATTGGTCATCAATTGAAAACAATCCACATGGACCAATGGAAGATGCACCTGTTGCATTCCACAGCAGCAGATAGTTATTGTTTACATTTCTTTCCTGAGGCTCCCAGCTCCTCAGGAGGAGAAAAATCCTAGCTACACAAGTCCAGGTAGATGTCAGTTGCTCTTTCCTTATTCACCAACACTATAATCCTGTTGTAGAAGGCCACCAGATTTTTCAGGCACAATTTGTAGATCAGACTAGCTGCATTTTCATACATGTGGTGGTTGCTGCTTTAAAAGGGACGTAGAATCAGCTTTAGGGAGAAAATGTTGCAAAAACCAATTGTTTAATTACTTTCAGTAAAACTCACTGTTGCAAGACTTCTTTCAAAAACCTAAGATTTTTGCATTGATGGACAAAACTATGTATCTTTTTTATACTCTCAAGCATTTTTTAAAGGGGGTGTTAATTTAAAATCTCGCTGATTATGGTATTGAAGCCAGCCTGTGTCTTCTAATAAAAGGAAATGTAGCTAAATGTTAATTTGTGGAATTTCTGTATAAAATGTTAGCTGTTTTGAGGCAATTGACTGCATGTTTCACCTTGATTAACTTGCAGGAATGCACAGAAGGCAGCAAGCAGGGTAATAGACAATATTTTGCAATACATGCTGTTTCCTTAATCTCATTGTCAAGGATTATTTTATTTGTTTGTATTCTGAATATGGAATCGAGAATCATGCTTACTCAGCATCTGAAACAAAGGAGCTGATGTTGCTATCAAGTTTATACAACTATCTATGAAAGCACGCAAAACTAAGTTCTCTGTAAATTCTTGAATATTGGGATTATCTTTTAACACAATTTCTTTTATGTGACATGACTATAAAGCTTTTATAGTACTTCAAGCTATTTTTTATGAATACTTGAAACACTATTTTCTTCATCCTAACTGTGAGAGTGAGAAAAAGTATGAACGGAAATGCCAGATGGACAGTGACTTTCTCTAGCATTTTGCAAACTCCAAGAAGTTCTGTCTCCATCTTTCTTTACTTCTACTGTTTTGCTGTTGAGAAGTTGCTGGGATGAAATTAAGGTGAAATCTTCAGTTGGCCTCTTCTTCAAAAGTTAGGGTGAGCCACTCGACACCTACTGTGACACTGCTTTCACTGACAACTGCATCTATGGTGCATTTATAGGTGGGGTGTTGGGGGAATACCAGTTTGAAGATTGCTGGGCTAGCTCCCTGACAGCTACTTGAAGCATCACTGTATCCAAACTGGCTGTTTGGAAATGTTGATATTCAGTATCTGAAATAGGATAATCTCATCCCCTCAATAGTGAGCAAAGTGTGTACCTGATGAGAGTGCTACCATAGTATTTTAGATGGTTGTTTTGATGTGTATGAATAATGTGACCTTTGAAAAGGCAGGTCCTGGCTGCTTGCTCCTGCTCTCTTGTAATGGTACAAGAGAGATCTGGATGGGCTGGATTAATGGGCTGAGACCAGCTGTATGAGGTTCAACAAGGTCAAGTGCTGGGTCACGCAATTGAGTCACAACAACCCCATGCAGTGCCATAGACTTGAGGAAGAGTGACCGGAAAGTGGCCCTGTGGAAAAGGACCTGGGGATGCTGGTTGACAGCCAGCGGAACAGGAGCCAGCAGTGTGCCCAGGTAACTACAAAGGCCAATGGCATCTTGGCTTGTATCAGCAATAGTGTGGCCATCAGGAGTAGGGCAGTGTTTTGCCAGTGAGTAGGGTCAGAGACACAGACACCAACTTAAGGAATAGTGTAATTTACTATAATACAAAATGCAAAGAATCACAAAAGGATAAGCTAAGCAATGCACCTAATAATTACTACAAAAGAATGCCTATAATGATTAAGAAGGATACATCACCAGTTACCATAATACTTTACTATCATCCAAGTCCAAGAAACATCAGCTGGAGGGTGGGAAGCTGTCACAGCAAAGGATTGGAGAATCAAACACAGTAACTGGGAAATCCTGCGGTGCATCCACCTTGCAGGCCACGAGGCTCCCTCACTTTGTTGTGTCAGTAGCCCAACTTTTATACTGTTAAACAAACAATCTGACATAATTTCCAATTTCATTCTCCTGTTGGCTTTCTCCCAAAGCGTGCCAGGGCTCAAGGAGGAACCAACAGAGTTGTCTTTGATCCTATACCCCCCTAATTGGGCCAGATGTGGCCTCATCTGGTTTCCAGGTACAGAAAGGTAAATACATGTTTTGCCAATAAATGAACACATATAACTATACTTGATTAATGAGTGAATATATATATGTAACATTTGGTTGAAAGGTTTATCTGTAGCTCAACAATGGCTCAGGGCCGGTTGTTCAGACCTCAGTCAGGGCCTGTTGTTCAGGCCTTAGTACTTCAGGCAGTGATCATTCCCCTGTACTGGGCACTGGTGAGGCCACACCTCAAATTCTGTTTTGGGCTCCTCACACCAAGAAAAACATTAAGGAGTTGGAGTCTGTCCAGAGAAGGGCAACAGAACTGGTGAAGGGTCTGGAGCACTGTGTTGTTTTTGCACGGCCTGATTTTTGGTAGCAGGGAGCCACAGAGGTGGTTTCTGTGAGAAGCTGTTAGAAGCTTCCACCATATCTGGCAGAGCCAATCCCTGATGGTCATGAAGATGGACATGCTGCTGGCCAAGTCTGGGCCAATTAGAAATGGTGGTAACACCTCTGTGATAACATATTTAGGAAGAAAAACAAAACAAAGTGGGGGCATGGATTTAATTCCAGCTAGAGAAGAGGAGGAGGTGAGAACATGTGAGGGAAAACAATATGGAGACACCAAGGGCAGTGAAGAAGGAGGGGGAGGAGGTGCTCCAGGTGCCAGAGCCAAGATGCCTCTGCAGGCCATGGTGATGACCATGGTGAAACAGGCTGTCCCCCTGCAGCCCATGGGAGTCCATGGGGGATGCAGAAATCTACCCACAGCCCATGGGGGAGGTGCTCATGCTGGAATGAGTGGATGCCTGGGAGGAAGCTGTGATCCTGTGGCAGACCTGTGGAGAGAGCGTCCCTGCTCCCAGGCTGGAGCAGCCTGTCCTTGGAGGACTGCATCCCATGGAAGAGTGACCCACTCTACAGCAGTTTGGGAGGACTGTTTGCCCATGGGAGGGACTCATATTGCAGCAGTTTTGGCAGGACTGCTGCTCATGAGATTAGAGCCATGCTGGAGAAGTTCACAGAGCACTGTCTCCCATGGGAGGGACTCCACAGTCTCACAGGGGAGCAACTTCTGTCCCTGAGGAGTAGAAAAAAACCTTGGGTGACAAACTGACCAAACCCCCACACCCTGTCTCCCTGTGCTGTCAGTGGTAATGAGGGAGGAGTTGGGGGGAAAAAAGGTGGTTTTAAGGGCTTGTTTTACTTCTCATTATCCTCCTCTGATTTTGTTAGTAATAAACTCACTTTGTACCTCTAAGTTGAGTCTGTTTTGCCCTTGGAGTGTTTTCTCCTGGTCCTTTTCTCAGCTCATGAACCCTATGTTAAATTTTCTCTCCTCTGCCCAGCTGTGGCAGGGGAAGGTGAATGAGCAGCTTTGGTGTGTGCCTGGCATTTGGCCAGTGTCAAACCATGACAAGCACAAGTCTGATGAGGAGCAGCTGAGGGAGTTGGGGTTGTTTTATCTGGAGAAAAGGAGGCTCTGAGGAGACCTTATTGCTTTCTAAAACGATCTGAAAGGAGGTTGCAGTGAGGTGGGATTGGTTTCCCAAGTAAGGGGATGAGAGGAAATGGCCTCAAAGTTGCACCAGGGGAGGTTTACATTGGATACTAGGAAAAATTTCTTCACTGAAAGGGTTGTCAAGGACTGGAACACATTGTAAATGCAGGGCCACCAACGAAGGAAAGAATGATGAGGAGGATTCCATCTTATCAGAAGGCTAATTAATTTTTTTATTATGCTCTATTATATTAAAGAATACTATACTATACTAAAGAATACAGAAAGGATACTTACAGAATGCTAAAAAGATACTAATGAAAACTCGTGACTCTTTCCAGAGTCCTGACACAGCTTGGCCCTAATTGGCCAATGAGTCAAAACAACTCACACTGGAGTCCAATCAAGCAATCACTTGTGGGTAAACAATCTCCAAACACATTCCACATGAGCACAACACAGGAGAAGCAAATGAGATAAAAATTGTTGTCCTTTTCTCTGAGGCCTCACTCGCTGCCTTTTGGCTTCCCAGGAGAAAATCCTGGGCGAAGGAATGATGTTCAAAGGATGTGAATGCCACAGGAACAGACTCCCCCGGGCATTGGTGGAGTCACCATTTGTCTTGGGTTAAGACAATTTAAGAGATGGACACTCAAATGAGTTCCCTCCCCTTTTAATTTTAACCCCTCCCTTTCCACCAATAAGGAGAGATGAATGCGAGTAGATATAAGTGGAAAAAATAACAGTTTACTAAAAAACTAAACAGCAACAGGCAAAAAATAACAGTAAGCAATGACTAGATACAATGTTGCTAAACCTCTCAGACTCCCTGGCAACAAAGTGAAACTAAAATGGTGGAGAAACCTCTCCCTCAAGATGGCACCCTCCACAGACAACAGTGTGGTCTGGGAGTCAAACGGAACATGGTGGACAAACCCTCCCCCCAAATAACAACCAACAGGGAACAAGGCCAAAACAAGAAAACCTGGAGTCCAAAACCAGCCAAATGCCCCTCATCTTTCTGGTGATGGCAGTTCTGTTGACAAAGGCGGCTTGAGCTCAGTCAGCGGCTGGAATGTGTAGAGGGATTTCACCTTCTCCTCGACAGAAGCAGCAGGCAGCTGGCTGAGATGACCTTATGGAGCAGGACTGTTCTGTTTTTCTCAGCATGGTTTGGCTATAGACAGGTATTTGTGGAATTTTCCTTGAAGCAGTTTAGGACTGTGAAATACAGCTTCTTTGAGACCTGCCTGAAGCAATCCCCTCAGGGAAAAACAAAAGAAAACAAAGGGGAGCTTCTGCCTTTCACTGCTTCAAGGGAAAGAGAAAGAGCCCTTCTGCCTGAGTGCCCTAGGGTGACTTTATGATGCTTGTATCCCCAATCATCTGTTCTGTTTATGCTGGATATTAATTTCTGCACCTTTAAGACTGGTTCTGAGAGTGAAGGGGGAGAGAAGTGTGCAGTTTGTTTTTAGAAACTGCACTTGCTTCCCCGCATTTTTTTTCCTTCTCGCAGACTATGTTGTCTGCAGCACGGACAAGGAGCAGGAGAGAGCTCCTTTGCTTTTTAGTTAGTTTTTTTTTTTTAGCTAGCTGAGGCAGAGAAGTTCCCCGGACTGTGGCTTTTTTTTTTTTTTCTTGGAACTGTTCAAACGTGCTCTGGACTGAAAACCCAGAAAAACACTGGGAGCTCATACCTGCGGTCCACCAGGGCCTGGGACACTGCATTCCAGCGCCAGAGGGACTGATAAGAGACTGAGTGAGCTGAGCTATACTCCATGACAAGGACTTTCTGAATTTGCCATCTCTTCAGAACAGCGAGAGGTTTTATTGTTTAATATTATTATTTTTTTATGCTTGTGAATACTTTGCTTGTTAAATAAACTTTTTTTTCCACTTTTCTCCAAGGAAATCTTTTCCCAAACCAATTGGGGGAGGGGCCACTTGAATCTGCTTTCTAGAGGGACCCCTTTGGGAGTTTCCTCCCAAATTTGCCCTAAACCAGGATGAGTGACCCCCAACCTTAAAAAGGGACCAGCACTCTCCAGCCCTGTGGTTCTATTTCCAGCTGCTGGGTCTTAAAAAGACAGTAACAATTTTGGGCACAGATATGGAATACAATAACATTTTGGGTTACCCAGGACACCATCCCTGGAGGGATTTAAAAGACATGTAGATGTGGCACTTGGGGACACAGTTTAAAGGTGGGCTTGGCAGTTCTGGGTGAATGATTGGACTCAGTGATCTTAGAGGTATTTTCTAACCTGAATGATTCCATGATTCTAAGTTCCGTTTTAATCTGATTCAATTCCCTGGGCTGTCTTACTGTCACAACAAATTTCTCAAGGTGAGAATAGGGACCAAGCAGCCAGGAGAAGTTTGGACATTTTTTGTTGGCTGACTATATGGTTGTAAGAGCTTGCTCACAGAAATGTGAAATGATGTGCCTATGCTAAGTTACTCTTTTTTAGTAATGGGGAGAGAAGATTGTTTCCTTTTGCGTAGTGGACTTTTTTTAAATTAGTGTCTTTCTGTTTATGAACTTCATAGTTCAATCCTCAGTCTCCCACAACTAACTGTGATAACCAACTGAATAGTATTATTTCCTTTGAAGAGATCTTTGTGACTCACCATACCAGAATGTTATATGAAAAGGACAAGAAATTTTCTGCAAAGTTTGAAGAATCAGTTATGTTGGTTAAGCACTTGGATAACATATAACATAACATAACATAACATAACATAACATAACATAACACCTTTTAAAAACTGTCCATCTTGCTGTGCCATCCTTTTAGGAGTGAAACCTGATGTACCTTTCTCTGTTCATGCATGCCTTTAACATGCTGTCCAAAATAAAAGAAGTTTCAAAATAAACTGTGCAGAACTTAAGAAATAAAATAAGGGAGTGCTTAAAATGTGTTGGAAGACAGGTGATAATACTCATTCATCAGGATTTTTGTTTGTTTGTTTGCTTATTTCATGAAGTGAGACAGATAATTTGTGTTAGAACTTGTGTTTCTGCCTGTGAATTTGAGACCCATTTAACCTATTTAATGCATGGGTTGCTTTATGTTGTTGCTATTGTTTGAGTGTGGAAACAAGTCTTTGAAATTATAATACAACCAAACTCAGTCTTAATCCTGGACACTTTGTTTTTAACTGTACTTTTGTGTCGGGTAGTACCTGAGATAACAAGTGTGAAACTAGAATGATTTAACATGCTTTACCATGCTCCTCAAAAGTGCTTACTTGGGGTACTGTTGGTTTACCTGTGCTTACCTCTCTTTTCTTTCTAGAATATGGTATCAAGTTTTCGTGTTTCTGAACTACAAGTGTTGTTGGGGTTTGCTGGACGTAATAAAAGCGGGCGGAAACATGACCTCCTGATGAGGGCACTGCACTTACTGAAGAGCGGCTGCAGCCCAGCAGTTCAGATCAAAATCCGAGAGCTCTATAGGCATCGTTACCCAAAGACGATTGAAGGACTTTCAGATTTATCAGCTATAAAACCTGCAGTTTTCAATTTGGACAGTAGTTCCTCTCCTGCTGAGCCTGACCTCACTGTTGCTGGCATTCACCCACTCTCTTCTTCTTCAGTCACACCTCAGTCTGCTTCCTCACCTGTCAGTTCTGTGTTCCTCCAAGACACTAAGTCCCATTTTGAGATGCAGCAGCCATCCCCTCCAATTCCACCTGTTCATCCTGATGTTCAACTGAAAAGCTTACCATTTTATGATGTGCTTGATGTGCTCATAAAACCTACAAGTCTGGGTAAGTGTTTAGTAGTTCTGTAGATTGCTTAATTAATGAAATAAGTGTTGCTAATGACAGTACAAAGTTGACTTAAGTGGCTTTTTGCAGCTGGGGAAAAGTGGAAACTCCCTTCCCTTCTCATCTCTACCCTTGTCCTCTCTTCACCACTTGTTCCCCAGTGCCAAGCCACACCTCAGAAAACAGTGTTCTCTTTTGTAAATATTATATGATTAAAGATCTTTGTCTTTTGAATATTAAATAATAGAGTAGAATAGTTCAGTTGGAAGGTACCTACAATGATCCTTCAACTGCTTGACCACTTCAGAACTGGCCAGAAGTTAGAGTAATAGTCAAGGGCATTGTCCAAATGTCTCTTAAACACTGACATGTTTGGGGCATTGACCACGTATCTAAGCAGCCTGTTCCAGTGCTTGACCACCCTCTTTGGTAAATAAATGCTTCCTAATATTTAGTCTGAACCTCTGCTTTTGGCTGAAAGATTTGGACCTGAAGTCTCTGCCTGGTGCAAGTGAGGAACACGTCTGTCAGGGTGTGGTGGGTTGACCTTGGCTGGATGCCAGGCGTTCACCAGGCTGCTCTATCACTCCCCAGTGGGACAGGGGAGAGAAAATAAGATGGAAAACAACTTGTAGGTTGAGATAAGGCAGTTTACTAAAGCAAAAGTGAAAGTTTGTGGGAGCACAGGCAAAAAGAAAAAAAGTTTATTCTCTACTTCCCATCAGCAAGTGATGTTCAGACACTTCCCAGGAAGCAGAGCTTCAGCATGCATAGTGGTTGCTTCAGGTGCCAATCCAAAATCTGGCCACTGATTGGTTTGACCATAACTTTTCCAAAACCTCACTTCCTGGTCAAACCACGACAGCTGCTCAGCAGTAGCCGAAACACTGGTGTGTTTTCAACACCTTTCCTGCTACCAATGCAAAGGACAGTACTGTGAAGGCTGATATGGGGAAATGAACTCCAGCTTAGCCAGACCCAATACAGAGGGTGAACAGGAAAAGGATTTCAGGGTCAGTAATTATTAATAAGTTGCAACAATGTAAAGAGAACAAATGTGCTGGTTTGTTAGTTTGCCCTTATCTTGCTGCAACAATTCTGCAGGTTCTGATATCTGGCACTGAAATAGATACTTTGTGCTGCACTGTTCAGTGTTGTACTCAGATTAGTGAAGGTTTCTCAGCCTACGAGTTGTTGCCATACTGTATGTTAAAATGTTGGATGGACCTTTGTCTTCCAAATAACCTGAAAGTTTCACTTCCTCAAATGCTTCACTCTTCAATGTATTTAATTATTTGGAAATGTTTTCTGTCTTGAAATTCAACCTGGCTTACCTTACATAGTAAAAAATGTTCCCTAACTATTTAGTAGTTTTGTTTAGAAACACTTCAGCATTTTCCAAGCTGTTTGTCTCCTCTTATACATTTTAGTTTCTTAACTGATCATGGAGTCTTTCAGACTGCACCACAACTCAGATATTTGTGAGGAGGAGTGGGGAAATGAGATATGAGGAATGGATGATATGCAAATACTGGGCTTTTCTTTCTCTCTTACTGAGCCAAGGGAGATTCAGATTAGATATTAGAAAAAAATGTTTCACTGTTTGAGTGGTCAAGCATTGGAATAGGTTGCCCAGGGAGGTGGTGGAGTCACCATCCCTGGAGGTGTTCAAGAGGTATCTGGATCTGGTGCTGGGTGATATGGTTTAGGGGTTTAGCGGTTACAGTGGTAGTGCTGGGTTGACGTTTGGACTTGATGATTTTAAAGGTCTCTTTCAACCTTGATGATTCTATGACTGATTTTAGAAGGACAGGAGCATTGGCTGAAAATTACTCTTACCATGGATTCATGTGCAAATTTGGACATGAGGCTTCCTTTATTTATTTTTTTTTTTATTGATATGGATAGCTTAGAGTCCCAGTTAGTAGACCTGGGTGATTGAGATATGGAACAAACAAGTTTTGTGTGTTTGAGAATTAAGGATTCAAATAACAGGTAGGTCAGAGAGCTAGGGGTATAGTCCACTTCACTGCAACTCTTTAAAAGAGATGAATGTAGGTATTCTTTTGCACTGAGAACACAAGAGCAGGTGTAGGCCTGGAGTTTCATTTTAACCAACACTCAATTCAATAACAAAACATTTCCATTATATTTTTTACATGCGCTCAAGTATTATTTTAAAATATAAAATGTTGTATGTGGTATGTGTGTATGCACGCATGCATATGTGCACAATGTAGCTGGTTTGAGTTGTTTTGAGGAACTTGATGTGTGTTTGCTCTACCTGGGTTCTATTTCATGTTTGTGTCCTTTTTGTGTGTTTTTTCTGGGCATAGAGATACTATTCTCTCAATGTCACAGTGTACAAGACAGTCTAGTAGCTCTTCCAAATTTGCCTGGTTTAGTTGTGCTATTTTTGTGTTTTTCATTATTTCTTCTTACTTTAAATTGTTGGACAAGTCCAATGTACTTTTATTTCAGGTCAAGATTTCTAAATTCTCAAGTTGAAAGAAAGTAAAAAAGTAACATGTACATACTATGAACCTTTAATACTAAAATATTACAGCTTCCCATCACTGACAGACAAGTCAGTTTCTGATATAAAAGTTCCATTTATTTATTTATTTATTGTTAAATGCTACTGATGTAATTCCCAGACATCAAGTCTAGCTGGCTTCTGTGGCCTTAGGGGTTGTGTTCCCTCTCCCCCTTCTCCTCTCCCCTTCTTCTCAAAGGTTTAGTTACAATTAGTTGTTTCTGAATTGAGTAATTTTTCATCTGTCCATTAATAAGTTCTGGTGTACATTCTCTTCTTGTAGTACATTAAAATAGTTGTGTTATGTTTTGGTGTGTGTTTGTTTGAACCTTTCTCTCCTAGGAGAAAGGATTATAATGCTGTTTGACAAGCTTCTTTAGTAGTGAAGTGTAATGTGATATTAAGCCATCTGAATACAGTTGAATGAATTATTTGTTCCATTCTTTCTTCTTGATGTTTTTGTTGCATGCAGCTCAACCACAATTTGAATATGTGACTTAAGCATCATTCCAAAAAAAAAAAAACCAAAAACCAAACCAAAACAAATCCCTCAATTGCAGATCCTTTAAAAATCAATTTCTTTAATTACCATGGTTAAAACTCATTTGTGTCTCTCTTTTTGTAGTACAGAGCAGTATTCAGAGGTTCCAAGAGAAGTTTTTTATCTTTGCTTTAACACCTCAGCAGGTCAGAGAAATCTGTATTTCCAGGTAAGAAGAGTGTGGCATAGTCTAGGTAAACTTTTGCAAAATTTCAGGATAAAGTGTGGGGTTTTTGGTTAATTTTTATGCAGCACATAAAGCTTGCAGATGCTGAATGATAATCCTCACTGAAGTTACTCTAACTGTTCTGTTTTCTTCAGGGACTACTATGCACAGAATTTGTGTGCATTTAGGGTAAAACCTACCCCATTAAAGAGTTAACGATTACTCTGTTCCAAATAATTGTCACTATTTAGAGAAGTGGTAAGCTTTTCTTCCCTGCATGTTTCCTGACTGCAGGAATAGAAGGCTGCTTTTTTGTCACAGGATTCATGTTGTTGCAAGACCTATGGTGTAAGCCAAGAGGGTTTTTTCTTCTCTGGCAAAATCATACTTAATTGTTACTATAAACTCTTGACAGAGGATGCTGATCTTAAAGTCTTGTGTAACTTGCAGTAGGTGAATGAAGGTGTTGCTTATAAGACTTGTTCATAGCTCAATAAAAGAAAAATAAGAGCAAAGTTAAGTGATGTTGGAGCAGGTGTACCAGTTCTTTCTCCATATGACTGGAATATGAGACCTGCTGTTTAAATGGATACTTCTCTTTTTATTTCTCTTTGTCACAGGGACTTCTTGCCTGGCGGCAGAAGAGATTACACAGTCCAAGTTCAGCTAAGGTACCTTTTTCATAGTGTTCTCTTACAACTTTTTATTGGCTAATGTAGCATAAGATGTTTGTGGGGACATATAAATGTGGTGACACTTAAAAATTATGCTTTTTCTTTTTGGGGATATAGGTTATGCCTAGCAGAGACAAGCTGCCCTCAAGAAGATAATTACCCTAATAGTTTGTGTATTAAAGTAAATGGGAAGCTGTTTCCATTGCCGGTAAGCTTGTTTGTATGACTTATGGTGTGTGTGTGTGTTATCTGTAACATTAGCTTGCTAAAACAGTCAAGCTGTTTATTATCACTTAAATTTCTCTGGCTACTGTTAGGTATATAGTTTGTATGTTGGCTGTGTGAGATAGCCATTACTACTGTTAATCATGTTACAGACACTGCATGGAATAATTGTGTTTTAGCCACCTATAACAAACCTAATCTATTGCAGTTAACAAAATATGTCAAAACCAAACTAGTGTCTGCATGAAGAATCCTCCTCCTAGTTATTCAAATTGAGTTTGACTTGCTTGGTAGTAGCCCTCACTGTTTGGGCTGTTTATATTTGTGATTGGCTTGAGTTCCTTCTTGTTGCAAGGGAATGGTATCACCTTCTTGTGTACAAATTTGTATGTTGCTCTGCATCTGTCTGGTTAGTGCAGAATTCATTGCATGAATGAAGAACAGACACATCTTAGGGTTCTTAGCATTTGCTGATACTAAAACAGAACAATGTTGGCAGTCATACACTTCACTGGTATCTGATGTTTAAAAACTAGTACATTGGCACGGTCATCTCAAGGCATAATATATATACATATATACAAAAAGGTAAAAGCACCTCATTATTCTTAAAAAATCTCTGGAATGGGTATCTCTGTACAATAGAACAGAGAAACTCTTATGCAACCTGTTCTGAAATGGTTCTGGAAGCTACTGAAGATGGAAAAAGTAGTAGTACAGATGTTTTTTCTTCAGCAGTGGGTTTGGAAAAATGCTGTGTGGAGAGAGGTGTGAACCTTCTTTTTTATAATGTCTGTCACCACCTTGGTGTGTCAGATGTATTGTCCTGTATGCTCCCTCCTGCATTTGCAACCCGTGACTGGTTTTTTTGCCTTTACTCATCTTAAATGAGACTCTTTAGCTTCTCTTCCTCCTACTTCTTTAGCCATTGCATCACTGTTCTTCTGTCTGTCTTCAGTGTGTAAGAAGGTTTCTTTCATATGTTTTCTAGTCAGTATTTTTTGCAAATGCCAGTTATGTTCTCTGATAAGCTTGAGGATTTTCTCTTTTCTTATGCAGATTGTCTTCTTTTCTTTAAGCAAGGAACAAAAAAAAAATTTATCTGATATTATCTTATGGACATCAATGTCTGCTGATGCCTTGTCTTGTTAATATAGTTTATGCCCTGCTATGCTGTCTTATACTCTTAATTTTGTACATAACATATGTCACAGTGTTAGCAAAAATTGTTTATAATCTTGGATTATTGCTTTGCTTTAGATCTAAATCCTGTAGGTTCTTCCTGCACATCAGGATTCTTTATTTTGTTCATCTGAACTTTAGGTGAGAAAGCGAATAAATTATTGTCTTGGCAACTTCCTTTCCTCTCCTTCAGTATGAGGTGAATGACAAATGCAATCTCAGTCCAAGTGCTTCTGCCAACATTTTCTGTTGATTTTTGTCACTGTCTGTATCCCTCGGGTGGTTTCTTTCTCTTGCAGGAAATGCAAGATAACTTCTTTGTCTCAAAGACCACTATTGTCCAACTCAGTAGTGTTGGTGTTAAATAATTAATCAGTGATGCCAGCCTCTATTGCCAACTTGCACAGTTCTTAAGTGAGTACTGTTCTGCCTTTCCCTAGTATAGAAGTTCATGCCTCTGCAGATGTCTGTAAATTATTCTTGGTTGTTTCCTTGTCTGCAGTCCTCACCAGAAACTTCAGAAAAATGCTGCCATTGTACCAGTACTGATTCAGGTTGTGCCAACTCATGTTAACATGGTGTTTCCTTGTATTTATACAACTATCTGTGTCCTCCTTTTATAGTGTTGGTTCTGACTTAAAAGGAGTAAATGTAGAGTCTTGCATGCTGCTATCTTGGTAAGTAACAAGGTTTTTATACATGATGAACTAAAAATGCGAGAGTTGGATGGTGGGTGCTGCTGCCTATTATCTGTTCCCAACAAACCTCTCCTGTAGAAAAGCAGGTTGGGTTAACATTCAGGCAACACAGTCAGATCCACACACAACACTCACCACAGCTGGCTCAGCAAGAGAGGCAGAAGGCTCTTTTGAGGGTATGTTCCAGCAGAGGTTTTATGTGGTGTTGAATTTTAGTTAAATGGTATGCTTTGTCTCACCTCTTGAAAATGTGTGGTTTATTCCAAGCTGTGATTCTCCCCTGAAGTCTCATGTATCTGTAATCCCATTGGCCCAAGTCTTATGCCACGCCCACTTTGAATCTGCCTGTTAAGCTGTGCGAGGGAGACCAGACTCTCTCTTGGCCCTTCTCTCCCTAGGCTCTCCCTTTCTCCCCCTCCCTCCCCTTTCCCCCCTTCTCCCTCAGAAACCATGTTGCTCCCGGGGGTGGGACCCCCAATAAACACTCATCTAATCAGCACCCTCAGAAGCCGTGTGGAGCCTCCTTGCCTGCCTGCTGCTACCAGCCAACTCACAGCTTAGGGGGCCCTCCAGGGACTCCCCAGGGACCCCTCCCCAAACGAACTGCATCAAATGGAGCCCAACATAGGGCGCCACCTGAATTACCGAGGTTTCTGCCGGGCTGTTGGGGTCCACTCCAGCTAGCTATGGACCCTTGCCCACACGATAATTCATAGACGAATGTAAAAGATTGAGAAATGCTCTTCTCCACGTGGGAAACGTTCTCCTTTATTCCAAGAGACACACCAGGTGGACAAACCCATGGGAGAAAGAGCGTTCCCTGGTGGCAGGGGACTTTTATACCCTGGGGAATGGGGACAGAGGAAGAGGTCCACAGCCAATGGGATACCAGTGAGGAGTGGCGAGGGGAGGGTCTCTTTGCCCAGGAAGAGACCACCAGGGGGTACTGGGGTCGGAGAGGGAAAGATCATGTTATTACATGGAGGCTGAAGGAAACCCAGGCAAAAGAGGAAGAGCATCTGCTCTGAACAGTTTAAGAATGGGAAGGGATGGGAGGGTGGAGCTAAGGGCAGGGCAAAGGGGATTGGTCTCCAGGGGAGAGGGGGCAGCCACCAGGGGTACCCAACCAATGAGGAAACAGGGAAAGGAGAAACCAGGGTAGGTTGCAAAATATAGGGATAAGTGAGACAGAGGTCCATGGGGGAGTCTTGTCTTTTCCCACAGGAGGAATGAATTCTATGGTAAGTCTTTCCAGAGCAATGCGCTTGGGAATTGGCTGAGGAGAGAGAGTTCATGGGATGCTACCGTGAATTACAGCAGGTGGTTCTCCTGTTCATGATTTTGTAGGCAAGACAGAATGTAAAATTTCAAAAGGTAATTTGCTTTCCTTGGGAAACCTCCATAAACCACTGAAAGTCTCTTTCAAAGGCCAAAATCAAATATGTCAGGGAAGGTTGGAAATAGCCAGATATAAAGAGCAATCATGTTTTCTCTTGATAGATTTTTCTGGCTATAGCAGGTGATAGCTGCTTTGACTAATAAGGTTCTTGAAACAAGTGTGGAAGACTTAAAGACACAAATAATGTTGGGACTTGCTAGCCACTAGATTTGGCAGCCTAACTAAACAGTGCTAGACCATGCTGGTTGAGATAGGCAAGCAGAGTGTTCTTAACTCCTGGAAGACCAGGAAGGGAAGGTTTTAAGTTGTTCTGGGAGTAGGGAGTACAAGATTGAATCTGTTCTCAAGGTCATTGTGGAAGAAAACATCAAAAGCTTGACTGAAATGAAGCATGTGCACTGCAGAATCTCTCTCTAAAAAAAAAAAAAAAGAAAAAAGTTGAGAAATACAAGAGAACTTGCATTCTTGCTCTCTTGAAAGCAAGGCAATTTCATTTTTAGGTTGGAGGCCAGCAGGGTTACTGTGGCTGGTACAGTATGGGGGGAAATACTCTCCTGAATATTGCAGGGATGGTGTGTTTGTCCACGTAAAGCTGATAATGTCACCATAGTAGAGAAAGGCCTACTACACCAAAGCAATGGGGATATATACTGCCGCTCGTCCCGGCTAGATGGTGACAGGGAAGGCGACAAATCCCCCCTTTGAGCCCTGTTGAATCCCAGCTACCAGTGACGGCACAGCATAAACAAAGAGCAGCACCATGGGTCCTGGGGTAACTTTATTCGATGGTAAAACTTCCCCTCTTCAGTGTCCGAGGACCCCAAACTGGGGGCAGACAATGACATATATGGGGGCAGGTCCCAAGGGGAGGATACAATCTTTAACAAATCAGGAGAATTGGAAGTAAAAAAACAAGGTGGGGAATACAATGTATAAACCAATAAAGAGTTTCAAGGGAGGAGAACATTTTCAGTGAGCTAATAAAGTTTGGAGAAATACAAAACTGACAGGGAAATTTCTCAAAAGAAGGCAGGTTGGGGAAAAGACTGGCATTTAATGAAAGGAGGAGTAAAAAAATTCTGGGAAAAGGGCAGGGACAAAAGGAACAGCATAAGGAAACTACAAAATTACAAATCAAACAGTAAACATACTAATAAAACAAAAAACACACTACAACAATATATCCTATAAATGGCAGCAGTTCTCATGTCTGATTAAAGAAAAGGCAAATAATTTATTCTTTTAAATGTGAAATTATCAGTAGTTTTCCTTAATCTGCTGCCTCTATGTTCTGTGATGAAGTGCATATGGTAAAGTCCCTAGTAGTTACTGGGTCACTCATCTGGGGTAAGAACAATAAAAGGCAGTGATTATCCTATGGTATACTTGTCTAGTTAGTGGATGTCCTGGTTTAGGGCAAATTTTGGGAGGAAACCTCCGAAGAAGTCTCCTCTAAAAAATAGATTTCAGCAGCCCCCTTCCCCAACCAGTTCAGGACAATAATATCCTTGGAGAAAAGTGGAAAAACTGTTTATTTAACAAGCAAACTATTCACAAGCATGAAAAAGGAATAATATTAAACAATAAAACCTCTCACTGTTCTGAAGAGATGGCAAATTCAGAAAGTCCTTCTGTAGTTCAGAGAGAGTCCTCCAGTGCTGGAATGCAGCATCCTGGGCCCCCAGTGGGCCACAGGTGTTACCTCCCAGTGTTATTCTGGGTTTTCAGTCCAGAGCAGATTGAAACAGTGATTTGCAGAATAAGGATTTTACAATTAAAAATTGTAAAGCAGGTATGTTTTATTCCAGCTGGGACGCATGGGAGATATTTCCACCAAAGACATGTGTGCCTGGTGAGACAGATTTCAGGTTTAAATACACATTGATCCCTCAAGCCCACACCTCCCTGCCTGCCCATTTCCCACCCAGAGTCTTTGGTGGTGCCACGCCTCCTGGTGGTCATGGGTGGGCGTCTTTGATGAAGCAACATCATCTTTGATGTTCGCTGCTTGACCCTTTCTTCTGGGCATGCGCAGTGGAGGATTGGCTTTCTCTCAGGTCAGTTTGTCCTGGCCAAAACCAGGAGCCTGGTTCTTGACGGCTCCTTAAGCAAAAGGTTCTGCTTTATGGGTTTCAACAATACCAGAGTCTTGCTTTACTGAGTGTTGGGGGGTTTTTTTAATCTTTATGGCCTTTACCTAGTAACTAAATTCTTATTGAAATATATGGGCAGGAGATCTTTCTCCTTTTTAATGCCTTTATTAAAAAGAATCAGCTCAGGTGGGGAGAAACCGACGGGTCGCGCCCACGCCGCAGTCGCTCCCAGGAGTGGCACGGAGGAGGAGGATGATGATGCAGCTTACCAACTGGTCCAACCGGTTTTAACCCTGCAACCAAAAAAAAAAAAACAAAAATAGATAACTTTTTATTCATAACACTTATGTGTTCTGTTACAAGTTGTCTCTATCTAGCAAGTTACATTCCTATGTGTGCTGGGTACAAGCTGTATCTGCTTGCTAAACATTTTCTCTTTTCCCCACCATCTGCCTAAGTATATTATATGCCTCTAAAATTCTGTATTTTCATAAGCATATGTGTTTCCCATATCAACAGTTCCAGGAAAAAAGACACAGTCTTGGGGAAAAATTTCCTTGCTGTAGCTTATGAGGAAAACCAGCGAAAAAAAACAAAGAAAAACTCCCTGTTTCTGCAAAAGCCAAGAACTCAGAGAGAGCACTGAGAGCCTTATCACTCTCTCGCTGTCTGAGTTCGGCAGCACAGTGAGAAAAGGAATTCCGGGAGAGTCAAGTGAAGCTTCTGCAGAGAAACTGCGTGCCACCGCTTCCCCCTCCCTTTGCTCTCAGGTCTAATCTTAAAAGCACAGAACTCAATATCCAGCATAAGCAGAACAGATGATTGGGGATACAAGCATCATAAAGTCACCCTTGGACAGTGGAAGAGGCTCTTTATTTCTGGGTTTTATTTTCAGACCTAGGGTCTTTCACAGTAACTCTTTTCCCAAGCAATAGGCTGTGTGTGAATGTGTGTGTTTCTCTGGGTAAAAAAATATATACACGTGAATGTATATCCTTTCTGGGAGAGTTTCTTGTATAGAACAATACCATCTTGAACTAAATAAAATCTGGTGGTCAGTTTTGTGTAAGACATAGATCTGCAATCTTTTATTGGCATTTTTCCAGTGCAGGATGAGTTTTTGAAATGAGTGGACTACAGGCTGTCTGTATGAACTCAGAACAGAGATTCTCTGCCTGCTGCTCGCTGCTGCCCCTTGCTGAGGCGCTCCCGGGACGCCCTGGCGCATCTAGGAAGTGCCCCCCCCGGCTGTCGGCTGCGGTGCCTTGGGCTCAGCCGGTGCAACCTCCTCCCCTCCCCGGGGGAGTAGAGAAACTCGGACAGCAGCACGGCATCTCAGTTCCTGTTGCAGACTGGCTTGCTTTCATCATGACAGATGCAGGGTGAGATGAATAAGCTGCAGTTAGGCCATGTGCTCCTTCAGACAGCACAAGTACTTTCTGCTCACGATACACTGGAGATTATGTGCTTGCCTAGAAGCAAAAGGGAACTGGATGACTCCTGATTCAATTTGTAAACATCATTTACGAAATAAAACTACAGAGAAAAGTTGTCCAGGTTATGAAATCTTTCATCAAAACTGAGCAAACAATATCTAGTTTATTTTGTTTCTGCAGACAACAGCAAAGCCTATTATTCCCTGCCCATGGTGAGGGGGTTGAAACTAGATGATCTTTAAGGTTGCTTCCAACACAAACCATTCTATGATCTCTTAAATACAGCTGATATTCCATGTACAGCCCTTCTTTAGGGACCTTGGCAGAGGACAGATGACAACTCATAGCTAACTGGGCCAGGTGTAGTTGATGCAAGGCAAAGCAGGCACCAAGGAGATGTGGAGCTCTTGGAACAATACTTGTTTTTTACATAGAATCATTGTTTTCTGGGTGTGAAACACTGAGATAACTCTTCATGAGTTGCTGTGTTTGTCACTAAGGCTGTATCCTTGTGATGTTCCACTCTCAATGTGTGTGTATGTGGGAACAAACAAAGCATCAATATTACTTTTTATTTTTTCAGTGAACTTACCTGGACCCAAGCTGTGTTCTTTCACCTTTTCAGCATTTCTATAAAACCCCTTAAAACAAAAAGTGCCTTATAATTGTGGTTGACTTACAGTGTTAGACTGTCAAAGACTCATATTTTTCAGATTGTATTGGATTTGGTCTCCAGCCTAGAGATCCTCTAGGTTTACCTGCTTCCCTAAGATCTGTTTAAAACTTACGAGTCTCTGTCAGCAGGTTTCAGAGTGCAGCAGGGAGACTTGGTAACATGTTAATTGTCCTTTCTTCCTATAGGGATATGCTCCACCACCAAAAAATGGAATTGAACAGAAGCGACCTGGGCGCCCCTTAAATATAACATCTCTAGTTAGGTTGTCATCAGCAGTGCCAAACCAGATTTCCATTTCCTGGGCTTTGGAAATTGGAAAGGTAAACTGCATGTTGTGTAGGATGTGGGAAGTTGTCTAAATAACCTCATCTAGCATTTCTTCTCTCCTACTGCCTGATGTTGCTGGCAATGCATACACCAGCAAGTGTTTAGTATTAGGTGGCTGAACTTATCAGTGCCAGGAAATAAAATTTGTTCCAGAACGATTGTACTTTTCAGTAACATAAATATGATTCACATACAGATGATAAAGACTTCCTTATAGAATTCACATTAGAAAGCCAGCTGTTAAGGGTTGCTTGAAGTGCGTGTCAAAAATAACAAGCTCCTTTTGTGGTGTAAATAGTACAAAACAGTTCAGACATGACAAAATAACAAAAGGAAGACCTACTCACTTCCTTGTAGCCTGATGGTGTGAAAAATGAAATTATGTAGGCATGTATTCTAAGGCATGTGTCTTGGTATCTGTTGGAATTGTCCACTGGAGAAAACTTTTTAAACTGATCACTGTGAGAAATGATATTCACTTTCAAAAAATTTAAAAGGTTTATTAAAACCTTATCAAAAATACAACAGAAGACTGAATAGAGAAAATATTATGGCACCGAGAGCAAAGGATTTTTTCCCCACCATGTGCTCATCCACACAATGGAGGTTTTGCCTTTTAATCCTTTAGCCCCTCCCAAAGTTCTGTCCATCGACTCTTTCTTCGCTGTCCAGTGGTGGAGTTTACTTCCTTAAATCTTGATTGGAGGTCAGATGTTGCCATAGTAACAAGCCAACCCTCCCAAATGTCCCAAACCCAGGCCACCCCCTGATAACAACTCAAGGGGGGTAAAACATAAGTCTATAAAACTACTCTTAACATATATACATGATATTTGCCTTTTAATTGTGAGAGTCAACCATCGCGTTACTCATCTATCACATCACTAATCATAGCTGTGTTATAATTAAAAATGAAATAAGCCAATTTAAAAATAGAATTTATTGCACGACCGATATACAGTATTGAAAGCTACAAAAATAAGAGACAACGTCGACCCCGGGGATTGACGCCAGGTGAGCCATGGTCCGGCCTCTATCTCACCGAACCCCCTCTGTTCGCAAATGCGGTCTGGTACAGTCTGTTCTTATACTGTTTTTCTGGCCCGAGGCAGAGTTCCTCTTGTTCTTTTCATAGTCAATCGTATTCATGTGTCTCTTTCTCTGAGCTGGACTAGAGGATGTCGCTCATGGTCAGCGATGAACATCGGTCAAACATATTCATGTTGCTCTCTGTCTCTGAGTTTGGTTTTGCAAAGCAGTTCCTGGCAGGCAGTGATGGCTGATGGCGTATTTATGAGAACACAATATTGGGATGCAATTTCTCCCGATAGCCCTCGCTATCTTGATCTCGCCAATCGGCCAGTGATGATCGTTCCAGCGTCGCCAATTTCCACCCCGGCTAGGTTCTTTAGATTGTAAATTAGATCTTCCCGCTGCCAGCTACAATGTTGCAATGCCATGCAATCCCCCTCACAGGCTGTAACATTCCCCAGACCCTGCATGTGAGTTTACAATATCCCTTCATATTCCTTTTAACTATTACTACATATATTTTATTTTATATTCTATAACAGCACGAATTACATATCATATATCACAGCTGAAAAGAAATTGGCCTTTAAAATGGCTGTGTGGTTGTTTAGAAATCCACCTAGGGATTTTTTAAAGAAAGAAAAGGACAGTGGGAAATTTCTAAATTCATCTTAGGTTTAAATAATGTTTGCAACAGCCCCTCAAGCTGTTGCTGTGTCAAGAACTACTTATTCCTATGTGACTATTTGTGTAAATGTCCTGGTTTAGCAATGGTACTCCCCAATTTAATGCTCCCCTGGAGACCCTCCAAACCTGCCACTCGCTCCCCTGCTTTCCTCTCCCCCTCCCCTGCTGGGGGCTGGATTGGAGAATTGGAGGCACAAAAGCTAAAGATCATGGGTTGAGATAAGAGCAATTTACTGAAAACAGCAATGAGATGAGAGGGAGCTGTCTGGTATTGTCTGTTGTCAGGGAGTTTCTGTGTCAATTGTTCCTTTTCTTGTACTCTCAGTCATTAGTATTGTTGCTGTTACTGTTCTTTTTCTCATCTCATTGCTACATAATTTCAGCTAAGATAGTAAAGCCAGCTGCACTCCTTCCCCCTTCTCCATGGTTACTTCTTTTGTCTCTCTTAAGTATCAGTCATTATTGTTTCTTAGCAACAAAATGGGAGAAAATTTCCTAAGAGAAAGAAAACAAAAAGAAAAAATCCTAACCTCCAACATTCTTAGTTAAGTCATAACTGGAGTAGGACAATTGGATTTGATTGGCAGGAGAATTCTAGCAGAGTATTGGACTCTTTCACAGTAATGAAGTCGTCTGTCTGCTTTTCATAACTATTAAGCAAAAATCACATGTGGTTTTTTTGCTGGATGCTACAACTAGTGTAAATAGTAATCTGTTGTCATAGTGGAAGTACTGTATGAAATCAACATTTAATCTTCAATCACTCTTTTTGTAGAATTACTCCATGTCTGTGTATCTCGTTCGCCAGCTCACTTCAGCTATGCTTTTACAGAGGTTAAAAATGAAAGGTATCAGAAACCCCGATCATTCCAGAGCACTAAGTAAGTCTAATTAATTTGCTTGTCTATACTTTTTGAGGATGGTTGGTGGCTCTTTAAACCTAGAATTTGTAATACTTCAAGAATTTGCATAATTTTGAGAAGAAAGTCCATGCCCAGAGTATCAAAGGTTCCCTTTGCTGTTGCTGAGGCATCACACACTTTTTCAGTGAGGGTCCCTGTGCTGGTAAGGAGCACACCATCTGAAATGAATACCATGAACACTACTTACTGTGGTGGGCTGTGAGGTGGAAGTAGATGTTCTAAATTTTCTTCACTTGCATGTGATGCTGATTGTACCTTGCTCACTGATAATTATTTTCTCTCTTTGTATGTTAGGTTGAGTTTGCTCTACTAACCATTGTGGCTGTCAGTGCATCTGCTGCACATCAAACAACTTTGCGATGCACAGTGTTTGCCAGTTACTTATAAATAGTGAAGCTATTGTTGTTTGGTATTACTGTGAGAAACGACCGCTCACTTAAAGAATTTTAAAAAGTTTATTAAACCTTAACAAAAATACAACAAAAGGACTAAATAAGGAAAAATAGCAGCACTAGGAACTGCCCTCATGGCTGCCTACCACATGGCCAGTTCATCTTCAAGATGGCTGCTCAGTCTTTTATAGTCTTGGGGGGGTTGCATCAGCCAACCCTGGCCCCTCCTAAAGTCTGTCAGTCAACTCTTCTTATTGGTGGAGACTGCTTTCTTGTAACTTGATTGGAGGTCAGGTGTTGCCATGCCCCCCCCCCCAGCAACAAGCTTTTCCATTCCCAACTGCCCCATGTAAGGGGCACATATGTACACACCTTCTTTCTACCTGTCCTAGAATAAAGCTTCTCTTAATATTCACACAATATTCATCCCTTAATTGTGAGAGCCAATAATCTCATCCATCTATAACATTGCTATGAACTAGTTTCCTAGATACTTCATTTTCTTAGGTAGCTGGAAATAAAGGACATGTACCAGTGAATCAAGATTAGCATTTTCAATAATGACATCTGTGTATAACTTCTTATTTTTATAGTTAAAGAAAAACTAACTGCAGATCCTGATAGTGAGATTGCCACAACCAGTCTGCGGGTATCTCTGATGTGTCCTGTAAGTACATCTGGAAATTAACAGATACAGATTTCTATTTTTATCTTTAGTGCAGAGTTGGGCTGCTTTTAAAAAGACCCACTTTAGAAACTTCACTGGCTTTTGTTATATACTGATTCAATAATATAAAATAGTGGGGAGAAGGGTGCATCTACAAGCACCTGATTGTAGCAGCATGCACCCAACTACAGTTTGGAACTGTGAATGCCTCAGATGTAGCGCAGTCAGAATCAAATTGCTACTCGTGTGTGTATAGTGAGGTCTTTAAAAGGAGTAATCTCATACTGAGGTGTTGAGACTAATTGGGCAGGGTAACAGAATAATTAAAGGATACAGTGGTAAATAAAACTTCAGATCTGCTCATCTTGGTGGTATTGCTTATACTGTCAGCTACTATAAGAAGAAAAATTGATCAATGTGTAACAAGGCAACACTGCCTTGGGGTTTCTCTCCCCAGATAGAAACTGGCCTTGTGTTTGTGACTGGTCTGTTCAGTTAAACATTAAAGAGTCTAACATGTAACTGGACCTCAGAAAAACTCTTTAAATATTTGGTTAAAAGAAAATTATAAAAGCAGGTATTTCATTAAAAAAATCCTGGAAATAATGTTGATGCAGGTCCATTAGAAATATTTCTGACAACTCAGTGGAGATTTTGAGGATGGCTTTATTGTTCCTTGAAGTGTACTGTAAGTGCATTGATAGGGTGGATTTGCTTGCAGCGCCCTTAGCCCTGGACACCCTCTGGTGAGAGGAGACAGTTGTTAGCTATCCAGGGCTACTTCACTGTCTTCTGTTCTGACTCCCTCTAAATGCATCTTCTGCAGCTGGGAAAAATGAGACTGACAATCCCATGCCGGGCCGTTACTTGCGCACACCTGCAATGTTTTGATGCTGCTCTTTATCTTCAAATGAATGAAAAGAAGCCTACCTGGATCTGCCCTGTCTGTGACAAAAAGGCAACTTATGAGAGCCTAATATTAGATGGGTAAGAGACTGGGTTTGCAGATTACACAATCACTTAATATTTTTCATTATGTACTTAATAGCAACTTTTCTGACTTGAGGTTTAGCCATTTCATATTATTTTCTTTGTCAAAATACTTAAGAGTGAGAGGAACTGACTGTTAGTTTCTCTTACCATGTAACGAACTGCACAAGTTTGTCTCCCAACTGCATCATCAAACTTGTGAGCCTCAGTATATTTCCTCTGAACAAATCCAAGTCTGATATTTAAAGTCTCCTTTTTATGTGACCTTATCTTCGAGGCTATTAAATTTAAAATTCAACTTTTAACTCATAACAAAGTGTCAAACTTGGTTCAAAGTATTATTATTTCTGCTTCTGTATTGAAATCTATGCATTGCAGTAATGTTGGAGTGGAATATGGGTAGGTTGGGATATTCTTTTAGTTGTCAATGTCTGCAAAGTCTATAATTACAGGCTTTCAGGTAAGAGGAACTAGGGAGAGAGCACATTCAATGAATGGAAGGTGATCATAATTGGCTTTTCCACTGTCTTCAGTTAGAATAAAAATTTCACTTTAAATCAAAAATGAAACCACTCAGCCCTCTTTTTCAGGCTCTTTATGGAAATCCTTAATGAATGTTCAGATGTGGATGAGATCAAATTCCAAGAAGATGGGTCCTGGTGCCCCATGAGGCCAAAGAAAGAAGCTATGAAAGTCTCAAGTCCACAGTGCACCAAAATAGAAAGTATGTACATATGGCTACTGATTGCAAACCAACTTGGATATTTAGATGCAACTTGGATAATGTTTGAATGTTGGTGTTTGTTTACTGGAGGGCTTAATACTTCTAACTTTCTTGTCATATAAACTAAAAAGCAAGGGTTGTGTCTCTAAAAGTATGTGTTTGTTTGGGCTTTGTCTTTGCTCTTTATAATAGCAGTTAAGAAAGTGAAAGGTTGTTCTTGTTTTAGGTCCTTAAATTGATAAGTGAAGACTAAAACTTGTGTTTTAATATTCTCAACATGACACAGTGTCATGGGTTGACATTGGCTGAATGCCAGGAACCCACGAAAGACGTTCACTCACTCCCCTGCTGCAGCTGGACAGAGGAGAGAAAATTTACCAAATGGTTCATGAGTTAAGGACTGGGAGAGATTGCTCAGTAAATACCATCGGGGAAAAACAGGATAAACTTAGAGATATAAGGTGAATTTATTGCTAACAAAATCAGAGCAGGATAATGAGAAGTAAAACAAGCCCTTAAAAACACCTTCCCCCGCCCCTCCCTCCTCAGCTCTACCTCCTACCTCAGTAGCACAAGGAGGCAGGGAATAGGCGTTATGGTCAGTTCATCACCCCAGGCTTCTCCTGCTGTTCAGGGAGAGGAGTTGTTCCCCTTCTCCACTGTGGGGTCCCTCTCATGGGAGACAGCTCTCTGCGAACTGCTGCAACATGAGTCCATCCCATGGGCAACAGTCCTCCCCAAACTGCTGTGGTGTGGGTCACTGTTCCATGGAGTTCAGTCCTTCAAGGACAGGCTGCTCCAGCCTGGGAGTGGGGCCCCTCTCTCCACAGGTCTCACACAGCATCACAGCTTCCTCCCAGGCATCCACCCACTCTGGCATGGGGCTTCTCCATGGGCTGCAGGTGGATCTCTGCATTCCCTGTGAACCTCCATGGGCTACAGGGGGGCAGCCTGCTTCACCATGATCAGCACCACAGCCTGCACAGGAATTTCAGTTCCAGCACCTCGAGCACCTCCTCCCCCTCCTTTACTGACCTTAGTGTCTGCACAGTTGTTTTCCCTCACGTTTTCGCTCCTGCCCTTCTCTGGCTGCAATTACAACTGCACCACAAACTGTGTTTTGATTTATTCTTAAATATGTGATTCACAGAGATGAGGGGTGGATTGTATTGGTTTTGCATGGCCTGTTTTTTTTGTAGTGGGGGGCCACAGAGGTGGATTTTGTGAGAAGCTGCTAGAAGCTTCCACCATGTCCAGCAGAGCCAATCCCTGATGGCTCCAAAGATGGACATGCTGCTGGCCAAAGCTGGGCCAATTAGAAATGGTGGTAACACCTCTGTGATAATATATTTAAGAAGAAATCAAAGCAAAGTTCGTGGTGCAGTTGTAATTCCAGCGTCAACCCTCGACACACAGAACACTTATAAAACAGTTCCTGGCAATAGCATTCTCTGTAGTGGCCAGGAAGATAATCTGGTTCTGTTGCAGATAGAAACTGCTGATGTCAACAGCATTTAGAAAACAGTGATGTTCTATTATCTTCTTCAGGTTCCAGTGTTTTTAGGAAACCCTGTTCTGTGACAGTGGCCAATGAAGTAAACAAGAAGAAAGTCGATGTTATTGACTTGACAGTAGAAAGTTCTTCTGATGAAGAGGAAGATCCTCCTGCCAAAAGGAAGTGCATATTTATGTCTGAAACACAAGGAAGCCCAACCAAAGGGTTTGTCAATTTTAAAGTTAGTTATAATTCTGTAATGTCTCAGATAAACTGATCTGTAGAGAAATGGATTTTTAATCTCTCTTCAGGATCCAGCTCCACACTTCCAGAGGAGAATTTCTAGGCCTCTCCTTGCAGAAGGTTGTATTGATACAGTACCTTTGTACAGGCAAAACACTATTAAATAGTTTTGCATATCACAAAAAACTTGTACTCACTGTTGCTGTGTTTGCAGGGCCATTTCTCCATAGAAAAGGAAGTTAATTAAGAGAATGGACAATATTCTCCTGAGAAAGTAGATTATGCCAAGTGGAGGAGCTTTATGCATTCTTGTTAAGTTAGTGTCATCTTAAGTCTTTTTTTCTCACTGTTATACCCTTTATCTAATCTGCTCTGGTGCCCAGGAAATGAGGCTGTGTTGTGTTTTTCATCCACCCTGTCAGTCTTGGAAGGGAGGCACTTTGCTGTTTTGAATCAAGACAAGCTTTTCCTCCTCTATTACACTCTGGAATGTCTTGGACACTGTTGTTGGCCATGTGTCATGGTTTGACCCGGAAGTGAGATTTTGGGAAGTTATGGTCAAACCAATCAGTGGCCAAATTTCAGATTGGCACCTGGTGTGGCCACTGAGGACTTGGATACGCCTCTGAGAACACACAGGGGTTAAAAGCAGAGCACTCCCAGAGAGACTCTCTCTTTGGAGTCCGGCAGGTGAGCAGATCGGACCTCGCCCCCACCCCAGCTGTGTCTGGGTGGGGGAGGGGGGAAGGCCATGCAGCCTGAGAAAGGGAAGCCGGAGCCGCTGCAAGATGCAGGGGTGGAGGAGTTCCTGGGATGGTTTGGGCAGCCCCCCCCGGAGAGAAGGATAAAGCGGTCGGGAGGAGAAGGGGTGGGCAAGGTGCCCAGCCACTGCCAGGACAGGCTGTGCTTTTAACCCTTTTAGTGTTCAAACAATAGAAGCTGTAAAAACACTAATCCTCCTCAGCTGGAAATTGAGAAGGGATGGAGGATGGGAAAGATGAAGAAGGTTTGAATAAGTGAAAGAATGCCAGCAGATAGAGCACCCGAGATGGAGGAGATGATTGGAGTGGCTTTAGCCGGACTTTTCCTCTGACATAGCCACGGGCAAAGCCAGGTTCTTCCGTTAATGCCGAGACTGCACCTTGGGAGAGGCTGGCCAGACGCCAGGAATGATAAGGCCGCGAGGAGAAGCCGAAGGAACAGAGACTGAGGAGGGAGGGTGTGGTGGAACCCTCGGCCTTCAGCGGAAAATCTCTGTTCCTGAGCCCCAGGCCCCAGGGGACTGAAATGGGGGGGACAGGAGTCCCAAATGGTGAGAAGCGGCCGTTTCTTGGAACTGGGCAAAAAGCATTCTTAAAAAACCTGAGGAGTAGTTTGGATCCATGGACAGTGGTGAGAGCACTGGACATGGAAGGAAGATGGTCACCATGGCAGATTTCTCTTCGAGCAGCTGCCGTGTGTGACATGGAAGCACAGAAGTTCTACTGTGTCTTCTGGGGAGGCCCATGGTGGAGGAGGGAGGCTCCTCTCTCCAGATGGACTGGGGGGTGCTTGTGTGAAAGGAGGGTATTGGAGTGAGAATTAATATGTTAGAGGGGATTTGAATGTTAGAGGACTGGGGGGAGGAGGAGGAGTGTTTTGAAAGTGTTCTATTGGGGATTGTTGTGTGTAGTTTTTTTCCTTCCCTCTTGTGTCTGTGTAGATTAATAAAGTGTTGTCTTTTCCCTCCATTCCCAAGTTAGAGCCTGCTTTGTTCTGTTCCCAGGTCACATCTCACAGTAACCATTTTGGGGGATACACCTTTCATGGGGGCACTAGCACTGTGCCAGTGTCAATCCGTGACACACTAATAACTTCCAATAAAACTATATAACTAATACCTGGTTTGGCAATATTTAGCACTATTAATATATATGAGAATTATTTAGTTATCTGCTTATCCTCTAAAGGGAAATTTACCTATGTCATATACTACCTGAAATACTTGACGATGTCATTGATGTATAATATTCAAGAATGTGCAGCTCTGTCTTTGTTCAACAAAGCAATTAAATGTGTGCTCAACTGAAAGCATATGTCTAAGTATTACAGTGTTAAAAATGTCTTTGGATCTGTGCTTGAGAACACACAAACTCAGTGTGTCATGAGTGTGTTGTACCAAAAGGATAGCAGTGACAGGTGGCAAAGCTCAAAGCCTTAACCTCAGGGTGTAATTTTTTGAGTAGGTGGCACTTGAGTTTTAATAAAGGCATTAGTTCAAAGAATTTTCATTCTGAATTTAATCAGCCAAATAACCCACACCCACCAGAGTCACTAATATTCCCTCCAGAAAAAAACTTGGGGGAGGGTAAAAACTAGAAAAGCCCTAATCAGAGGAATAACTTGCCCAAAGGGGAAGTTTTTTCCTTAAATTTCATTGGTGACTCCATTTCTTCATCTGCATTTCACATCTTCATTTTGTGGAGAGTATCTGGAGAATTCTTTTATGCCTGAAAGTGCCTGTCCTTTTTGTTTTTAAATCTTGCTCTACCCAGTGTAATGATGCCCTAGGTTATTAAGTTTGGCTGGCTACTTAGAGAAGTAGAAAAGTAGTGCCTTTCCCTTGTTTTAAAGCTTCTTGCAAGAAGCTTTACTGGCTGTACCCTTAGATTTGTCTATGAAAGGGCACTTCCTGCCCCTTGGAATGTGTAGTCGGGTGGCATAAGACTGGCTTCTCTTATTCACCTCTACTCTGAATTAGCTTTTTACATTTTCTCATCAAATGAACTTCCACGTGTCTAAATTACATTTGCTGTCTGCCTTTGGACTTACATTTTTATTGCAAGATTACTTAAGAAATAACTATTTCTGGTACACAGTTTTTCAAATGGCATGGTTCAAATGGAGGCCAAAGAATATAGAGGTATAAAAATACATTCAAATGAATTTTCCTTTTCCATTTCTCCTGAATCAGCATTCAGTAGTTTCTCTGATTGATGGCAAGCATTGGAGACATGCTTGCAACTGAGCTGTTCACTGGGATTTGCTGTCTTTTCTTTTCCCCTCCTGAACAGGACCGTTTCTGTAAAAATCCATAAGTGCAGTCCAAGCTGTTCTTTCTTGTCCTGCATTTGTTGGCAATTAATATTAACTCCAAAACTTGCAA
>JAGGNK010007937.1:114093-173568 GCA_017590115.1 Montifringilla adamsi
ACACAGTGGATGAAAGTCGGAGCAACTGGGACCGTGCTGGAGGCAAATTGCATCATAATGGGGAATGACTGGGAGTGACTGGGCTCATGCTGGGAGCAGCAGGGATCCTGCAGGGAGGATGGGGCAGTGACCAGGATCATACTGGGAGCACTGGGCCCATGCTGGGAGCAGCCCCTGCTGGCCCCCCAGCCCCGAACCCCTTTCCCGGCCGTGCCCCCCTCCAGCCCCAGCACTGCCAGGGGTCCCCCCCTCTCGGGGTCCCCCTTTGGCTTCTGGGGCTCTCCTCTCTCCGGGCTCCCGCTCAGGGAAGCCGCGGCTCTCTCGGGGTTCCCCAAAACCGGGGTCCCCCCACCGGGGCTCTGCCGCCACCGCCCCTACTGGGACCCCCAAAAACACCTCCCGGGGACCCCCGATGTCCCCCCGAGGGCCATCTGTGGCTCGGCTTTGCAGCCCTGCCAGCTCCAAACATCCCCCCAAACACCCCAAACCCCGGCACCCCCGGGGTCTTTGGGGCGAGCTCCCCCTGCCCGGGCACCTGCGGGATGGGGGGCGATGCTCCCGGGGTGCTGCGAGCTCGGGCAGCGCCGGAGCCGCGCGGTTCCCCGGCCTCTGCTGCTGCTGCTGCCCGCTGCCGCTCCGCCTCTTCCTCCCTCCCTCCTCCTCCTCCTGCCCCGCTCCCGGAGCCCTCGCAGCTGCCGCAGGAGCGGGGATGGAGCCGGGACAGGTCGGAACGCAGAGAGGGCTGGGGGGGATGCCGGGAGTGGGAGCGACTGGGCTGTACTGGGATCATGCTGGGAGCAGCTCCTGGGCAACTGAGTTCCACTGGGATCATCCTGGGATCATACTGGGATCATCCTGGGATCACCCTGGGAGTGAGGAGGAGCAGTGCGATGGCTCCAGCGCTGGGGCTGGGGGCGCTCCTGGGGGCGGCGAGAGGTGAATGGGACCCCCGGCACCGGGACTCTCTGACCGCCCATCCCGGAGCACCGGGGGGCGCTGAACCCCCATTCCCGGGCATGGGTTCCCCCCTGCACCCCCATTCCTGGGCATGTGTTCCTTAACAGCAACTGGTCCAACCAGTTTTAACTCTGCAACCTTAAACAAAAATAGATAACTTTTTATTCATAAGAATAACTATGTATTAATAAAGCTTCTCTTAATAGTCACACAATATTCATCCCTTAATTGTGAGAGCCAATCATCTCATTATCCATCTATAACATTTTGATAAGGTTTTAATAAACCTTCTAAATTTTTGAAAGTGTGTATCAGTTCTCACATTGGTTTGAAAGACAAGTGTCTGCTAGGGAAGTCAGGAGCCTCACCTTCTCAGCCGCTGGCACTTTCCCCTTTGGTGCAGTTACTGTCACAACCAGCAGGAATGATCAAAAATCCCGGGGTGGTGGATGAGATGTATCAGAAGTTCCTCAGTGGTAGCTGGAACTGCAGGACGGTGCTGGCTACAGTGTGGAGAATCCCAGAGCAGTACCGAAGAAACAGCGGGGGTGGCGCAGCAGTGGCTGGCTCGGAGCAGAGCAGGGAGAGGCAAAGTTCAGGATTTCCCAGGGCACATGAGCAGGTGGTGATAAGTCCCTCAGGGCTGAGCTCCAGCAGTGCCAGTGAATTCTCCCCGCAGTAAGCGGCAGCCTGCCTGTCCTCCTCCGATGCCAAAGAGCGAGAGAGCCCAGCTGCTCCCAATCCCGTCTTTTTACCTGCCCCCCATTCTCGTGGGATCTCTGTCCCTTGGAGAGAAACTCCCTGAGAAAAAAGAAGTATAGCCAGATGCTCTATTCTCCTGACTTCAGCCACAGCCTTTTGTCTTTCTTAAGTACCCATAAGTATCAGTAAGTACCCAGTAGTTAGTTTCTTAGCAACTTATGTCACTGTTGAGGAAGAAACGACACAGACTCACCAGAAGGCTGGTTTGCGCAGTGTCCTGTAGCTATGATATTTTATTAAAAATCCTTTCCTAGGATTTTCCCCCTCCTGAGGAGCTGAGGGCCTCAGGAAAGAAGTGTAAACAATAACTATCTGCTGCTGTGGAATGCAACAGGTGCATCTTCCATTGGTCCATGTGGATTGTTTTCAATTGATGACCAATCACAGCCACCTGTGTCAAGGCTGTGAGCAGTCACAGGATTTTGTTATGCATTCTGTTCTATTCTTGTTTTTTGTAGCCTTCTGATCTTTCTTTTCTCTCTGTTCTTTTAGTATAGTTTTTATGTAGTATTTTAATATAATATATAACATAATAAATCAGCGTTCTGAAATGGAGTCAAGCCTTGTGTCTCCACACACAGAGAGTTCATCGCAACAGTGTCCTTTACTTCGAAAATCTCTTTATAGACTGTTCTGATACAGACAGACCAGATCGGTCAATTAATCAATACATTTCACCTGATTGGCTAATTAACAAAAACATATTTCTTATAAACAATCTTAGAGAAAACCAGGAAAACAGAGAGTAAGAAAACAACACTTGCAGGTTGTTTATAATAACAAGCTATCATTGTTTCTCTGCAACTCCCTAAAGTCTCACAAGCCGACCCTGAGAAAACTTATCTAGTTTTCTCGCTCTCTGACCAGGCTGTCACATCCACAACTTATGGGAAAAAAATTTCTATAAGTAAATGAAAAAAGAAAGAAACCCAACCCCCAACAATATTGAAGCGGGATGTTTTGTAACTTTTGTCTGCCCTGTACTCCCACCTGTAATGGTACATTAATATTCTTCATTGCCTTTTTTTGTGTGATCTTTGACAGCAGTCTTCACTCACTGATCATAATGCATCCAATTTTCCTTCTCCTTTCCTTAGCTGTTGGATTTTTTGTACCTGTTAAGGATCAGTTTTTAGCATGATTTATTTCCAATAAATCCATGCTACTCATGGAGTTTTTTCCTAATGTTTGCAGTGCTTTTTGCATTACAATTGCATGGTGACTAGACCTGTAGAGTGTGGAGAGAGGTTCCTGAATCATTCTGAATAAAGCATTTAAGTTGCTGAAGATGCTATTTGTACTTTATGTCAAACTCAAGTGTGACTCGGTTAACTGTTGAACTGGCTGAGATGATGTAAACATCTCACATGGACATCAGAAAAGTAAAGGTGAGTGCCATTTTTTAGGATGTGCTATAAACCACTTACGGTATTATGAAATATGGCTGATATTTTTTTAAACATTTGTATTGGTTTGAGAAGACAGGTGTCTGCTTCAGGAAGGCAGGAGCCTCCCTTGAAATGGAAAATGTAAACCCCCTCCTTCCCAATTATTATAATTTTGAAATTAAAAGGTTCTCAGGCAAAGATATGGGAATAGGAATAACAGTTCTTTATTAGTGTAATATGTGATTTAGGTGATTCGTGCTTATGTAAAATATGATGAGAATATATGTTATAATGTTTAAAAGAAATATTCAAAAGTGTTTCAAATCCACATGCAAGAGCCAAGGGATTGCCTCATACTGGGAGACTGCCGCATGCCATTGCAAAACTGCAGATGGCAGCAAGGAAAGGCCTAATTTACAATTGAAAGAGCCTGGCTCTGGAGGAGATGAGTCTTTACTCAAGAGCCACCTGAGCGATCAATATGGGACACGTACCGAGATCAAGATAGCAGGAGCCATCAGAGAACTTGCATCCCAATGCCGGGTTCCATAACTCAACATCAGCATTCATCGCTTGCCGGGAACTACATTGTCCAGTCCAACACAGAGAAAGGAGACAAAATGAATATGTTTAACTATGAAAAGAAGAAGAGAGACTCTGCCTCGGGCAAACTAAAGTGTATAAAAACGACCCGGACACACATACTGTCGTGAACAGAGGGGGTTCTGATGCAATAGAGGTCAGACCAGTGTTCACCCAGTGCCGAACCCGGGGTCGATGCTGTCCCTTTGATTGTGGCTATCGAGACTGTATATCGATCGTTAAATAAATTCTATTTTTATTAATTATTAAATTGGCTTTACCAATTTTTACCTATAAAACTAGGAAAACTAAAAATACAAATGCAGTAGTACAAACAAAAAAACCCCCAAACTATTGACAGAGTCAGAATACGACCTGACACCCTGTGGGTCAGGGTGGTGGTAGCAGTCTTATTAAATGGTAGCTGCAGTCCTCATGGAGTGACAGGTGTGGTTCTGTTGAAGCAGTGATCCTGTAGAAGGGTTTAGTTTTCCTCTGAAGGTCTAGTCGTGGTGTAGATAGGCCTGGTCTTCTTCATGGAATCCAGTGGGAAAACGCTGTTTCTGTTGTTCTAAATCTCAGATTATATCCAGGAAGGAATTCTTGGCTCCTCCCTCTGGGCAGAGCATCTCACAATGGGATGATGTAATTTTTATCAGTCATGCAGTGACACTCAATGAATGGTCCATTAACAGAAGATAACTCCCTGGAGTGAGGATTGGTTGTGGAGGAGATAAAGTAAACTACCTAATTAACAGAAGATAACTGCCCCACCTCTAACAGATGACAAATAGAATACACACATATCTTACAAGCCAGGACAATATTGTGACCTGTTGAGTAGTTATTTATCAGGGCTAAGGTGCAGCTGTGCTCCCCAGCTGTTGTGGGCAGGAGTTTTACAACTCCATGTAGCTTTAAACCTTCTAGACCCATGACAGCAATGTTTGAGCCTTGCCCATTAGAGAGATAAATTGTCATAGGCTGGGGTGTGAGGCAATTTTAGGTAAACTATGCAGTTTTCCTGCAATGCTGATGTACACACACTAGGTTATTATTCTTGTGTAACCTCCAAATCCTTTAATTCACCTGTGTTTGTGGATGATATGTATCAAGGGATTAGCATGCTGCTGTGTAGTCACATCACCCATTCAATATGCTTTCTTCCACAAGAAAACAAAGAATTTACTTAAAGCAGGGGTGGGCGGAAAGGGGATTTGGATTTGCAACCACTCTAGCTCTGCTCTAAGCAAACCTGTCCATTGTAGCTAGATGAGGTTTTGATCTATTTTTCTTTCAATGAGTTCTAAAATGCATTAGACTGTCTATCTGATAACTTCTAACATGAGAAAAAAACTTGAAGAAAAAGTTAGATGACTTCATACCTATTTGTTTCCACTATGGAAGTATCTGGTTACAGCTTTGAGTGGTCTGTTCCGTAGGGTCATGGGTTGGAGACAGACACATGACACAGCACACTGAAGATCATGAGACAAAACAGTGTGTTTTATTGTTCAGACCCTTCTTTTATAAGGGGTTTGGATTTCCTGGGCTTAGACAGCTAATTGGATGGGTTCTCTCTCCACCCAGATCTCTGGCCAGTGGTGTGTCTGCATCTAAGCTTGAACAGGGTTGTGTGAGGTCTTTGCTTAGGTTTGAATCCAACCCATCCAAACCTTATTTGGGGACTTGTTTTCTTCTAGGCTGGTTGAGTTTAGGGGGCACCTTAAGATGAGCTGCAATGTGACATGGACTACATCAAAGATACCTTCAAACTGACTGCAGAAGGAAAGTAAAGCTTCTGAGATTAATATAAGTCCCTCTATGGCACAGATAACCAGCATGCAATGAAAGCCATGCTGTAAGAGCTGTCCCTTTTATTCCCCACCCATCCATTTGCTATGACTTTTTATGCATTTTCTGGAAGTGAGCTAGCTGCTAGAATACTGGTGGCAGAAAGACTATACCTTCCAGAAGACTATTAGCCTGAGCTGGCTTCTGATTTTCATACTTCCAGGTCAGATAAAGCTGTCTGAAACAATAGTGAGCCCTATGGGCAGGACTTTGCTGCCCAATGACATCACACCATCACCCAGAGGTTCTGCACCTTTCCAGCAGCAAGAATTCTAACATTTCCAATGTTATCAGGGATTTTTTTTTTTGTATCTGCATTTAAATCTAGGTGCTGGATGCTAGAAAGCTTACCTGGATCTGCAAGCCTTTTACTACCAGTCTTCAAAGAGTACAGATTATTCAAGTTTGGAAATGAAAGAACATATCTTGTGGCTGAGAGGACAAAACCTGACAGTTCAACAAGAATTTCTACAAGAGCAACAAAGGGAGCTGCTTCCTAGGTTAAAAGACAGTTGTAGATTAGTGTATTGGTTTGGCTAGGCCTGATTTCTGGTAGCGGGGGCCACAAAGATGGCTCCTGTGAGAAGATGCTGGAAGCTTCCCACCATGTCTGGCAGAGCCAATGGCTGATGGCTCTGAAAATGGACATGCTGCTGGCCAAAACTAGGCCAATGAGACAGGTTGGTAACGCCTCTGTGATGACATATTTAAGAAGAAAATCAAAAGTCACAGGGTTTTGCTTCTAGTCAGAGAAGAGGAGGAGGTGAGAACATGTGAAGGAAAACAACATGGTGACACCAAGGTCAGTGGTGAAGGAGGGGGAGGAGGTGCTCCAGGCACCAGAGGCGAGATGCCTCTGCAGGCCGTGGTGCTGACCATGGAGAAGCCGGTTGTCCCCCTGCAGCCCGTGGGTCCACAGGGGATGCAGAGATCCACCCACAGCCCGTGGGGGAGGGGCCCATACCAGAGCAAGTGGATGCCTGGAGGAGGCTGTGATCCAGTAGAAGACCTGGTGGAGAGAGCGGGTCCCTGCTTCCAGGCTGGAGCAGCCTGTCCTTGGAGGACTGCAGTCCATGGAAGAGAGACCCACACTGCAGCAGTTTTGGAAGGACTGTCTGCCCATGGGGGGAGTTCACGTTGCAACAGGTGTGATACAGCTGCTGCTTGTGAGAGCGGACCCACACCAGAGAACTTCACAGAGAAATGTCTCCCGTGGGAGGGACCCCACAACCTCACAGGGGAAGGACTTCTCTCCCAGAGCATCAGAAGAAAATCTTGGTGATGAACTGACCAAAACCCCCGTGCCCTGTCTCCCTGTGCTGTCGATGGGAAGGAGGGAGGAGCTGGTGGGTGTTGGACACTGAAATAGTTCATGCCTCAAACATTGATATAAAGTTTTGCTCATTATAACAAAAACTGTATAAAGAAGCTACAACCAAAGAAGCCTCCCTGAAGATACTGGACTGGAACTTTGGACTGAAAGTCAAACTTCTGAGATTAGATAAAGGGAAAACCCATTCTTCAATCATGTGAAACAAACAAGTAAACAAGGAAAAGAATGTGAGCCAAACCCAGCAGCCATGCTAAGAGTCATCTTTGGCTTGCTTTGGGGTGGGAGAGGCCATAGCCCACAGACTCATTTGCTGGGAGCAGGTTTGTGTGGATGTGACAGCCTGGTCAGAGAGTGAAAAAATGAGATTAGTTTTCCCACAGCGGACCTGTGAGACCTTTTAGGGAGTTGTAGAAAAATGATGATAACTTGTTATTATAAACAACCTGTAGGTGGTGTTTTCCTACTCTGTTTTCCTGTTCTTTTCAAGGGTTGCTTGTGAGAAGAGTGTTTTTGTTAATTAGCCAATCAAGTGGAATGTGTCAGAACAGTCTATAAAAGATAAGGGTTTTCGTATTAAAGCTGTTTTTTCCATGCAAACCAGCCTTCTGGTGAGTCTGTGTCATTTCTTACTCAATGGCAACATCTGGTGACGAACGACGTGTGTTGCACGGATCGGCCCCTCGTGGATCGCGGGACAGATGGGGACACCTGGGACCTATGCCGGGACCCCCGCCGGACTTCCGCAGGGATACTGCTGCGCCCACACCATCTGCTCATGTCTGGACATCCTCTGTTTCCTCGGTGAGGTAACGACCTCTTCCCCACATCCTTCCAAAAGGGACTGGGTCCACGGTTTTGCCCTGATAGCTTGGACCAGTGAGTGGGGACGAACCCCCCAGCGCAGTGGACAGTTAGTGCTTTGCTGGGGTTAGGTGCCGGTATTTCCACAATGGGAAACCACACTTATACAGAAGAAGCCACGATTTTTTCCATGTGGAGGAACCTGATTTCTTTTAAGGGACTCTGTGTCAGATGATTTGCTCTGCGATTTATTAGTATGGGCCAAGGCTCATGATTTCCCAGTGGGTCTGGACGCTGCTTTTAGTCTGATCCTGTGGAAGGCATTGGGCCACCAGTTCGCGGAGGAGTTTTTGAAGGGGATTTCACCGTGCCTCAACTTATGGCTGTGTGGGAACTCTTGTTCTGTGCCATCCCGACCCCGGGAAGTGAATCGGAGAGGGGGAGTTCAAAGAGCGGGGATGGTACCGGCACTTTGGGGGGAAGGTCGTCACACCAGCTGGCTGCCAATTTCTCTCCAGCTGCCAGCTTCTCTCTGACTCTGCGCGAGCTGGCGGGAGGCTTGGGGACTCTCTGCGGAACCCATCTCTCGTCTGGAGATTGTGTTCCGCCAACGAGTCCTGGTCCCTATGTTTTCGGGAGGTCACCGTCTCCTCTTTTTACATCAATGCCGCCGAGAGCGATAGCCACATCTTGGCCACGCCTGGGAGACGGCACTTCTCCACCTGCGCCGCTTACGACCTCTCTGTCCCCAGCGGGTCGGTTCTCCCCTTTCCTGTGAAGAGCAGCTGGGGGATTGCTGCGGCCATCCCCCCTGCCCTTCCCCCCCCTGCACACCAGGGGCCAACTTTCTCATGGCCAGCAGGAGCCGCAGTTCCCGGCTCAAGATCTCCGCCCCGGATCGCGGGAGGGGGCAGAGTCAGCTCCAGCATCGGTAGTCACCACGACCACACTGGTCGCTCCGTCAGCTTCCTTGTCGTCAGCCACGGAGCCTGGCTGTACTGGCCACGCCTATCGTCAATGCCTGTCGGCGAGTGCCCGCTCCAGCCGACGTCATGCCCCCGGCTGATTTCCCCTTCCTTTTCCATGGTGCCTGCATAGAAGGTGACGACTGTGACCGCTGCTCCAGCAGCGTCTCTCCAAACAGTAAATCACACAGCGGGGGCTGTGTCTCCTTTTGTTCCCCCGCCTTTGGTTGCGGGGCAGCTGCCTCCTCCTCATCCCGGTGCGGCAGCCAATTTGGTTGACTTAATGTCCTTTACACCTCTGCTGGTGCAGCCTGCGGCAGCAGCGATAGTGCCACCAGCCGCGGCTGCGCCGCCCACCGCCCCGCCTCCAGTGTCATCACTGCAGCTGGGGCCCCGGCTGCGGCACAGCCAGCGGCCAGCCCCCCTGCGTCTGGGCTTGTGACTAGCCCTTCACTTTCGCAACCAGCAGTTGGCCTCTCGAGTCCGGGCCCTTTGGCTAATCCACCACCCCCTGTTACCTGCTGGCTGTCCTCCCCATCCCTAGATGGAGACTCAGACAGCGATGACGGCCAACGACCAGTCCCCCGGCAGGGGTGTGCCCCAGTGGTAGACCGCTGGCACCGACAGGTGGAATCATCATCCGCGCGTAACCTCTGGACTTTGCCTCCCTGTTGGGTGACCGTGTGCCCCAAGAATCCCTGCAGCTTTTGGGATGTAGTTAAGATGCGAGCTTCAGAAGCTGGGAATGAGGATCCATTGGACAGGGCGGGAAGACCACGGTGTACAGCTGATGACACCACACTTGCCTTGGGGGAAGGGGCCACAGGTGTCCGTCAGATGGCCTGTCCAGCATCTGAGGGAGGGGCACAGGTGGTTCAGGAAGACCATGTTCTGCCACAAGGCAAGGTGCAAGCTCTTCCTGTGTATAAGCCTGTCCCAAATTCAGGACACGCCAACAGGCGTGATGTAATTGCCTGGCGAGTGATCCAGGATCTGCGAGACCAGGCTGCAAAACATGGCCTTGGCTCTGTGCAAGTCATGCAGGCTCTCAGAGTGATAAACATGGACCTGCTTGCTCCATTTGATATTAGACATATTGCTCAGGCACTGTTCTGGTCTGCGCAATATGTGGGTTTTTTGAAGTACTGGACGCAGGTTGCTGCAAAGGTTGCAGCAAGCAACAGGCTTCTGCCTCTGGAAAACCCTAGGAATGGCGTGGGGGTGGATGCTCTCCTCAGAGAGCAGGCCTTTTCCAATCCTGATTTTCAGGCTACCTGGGACTCTGCTGTTCTTGAGCAGTGTCAAAGGGTAGGATTTAATGCATTGTTGAAGACTATTGAGACTGCCTCCCCCAGGCCACAATTTACAACAATAGTTCAAGGGGCAGGTGAGCCTTTTTTGCCATTTGCCAAGAAGATGGCTGCTGCCCTGGAGAAACAGGTTGAGGATGATGCCTTAAGGGAGACTTTATGCAAGCAGTTAGCCCGGTACAACTTGAACAGTGAGTGCCGGAAGATCATAGATGCTCTTCCAGGTGACCCGTCGGTGGCAGACATGGTCAATGCGTGTGCCAAGATGGGTGCTGTGGACCAAAGGGTGACCGCCCTGATGGTTGCTACATGACCAGGCCAGGTACCCTTAGGGGGCGGACAACAGAAAAGGAACAAAAATAAGGGCAAGAAAAAGCAAGGCACACCGAAACCAACGGGGACAGGTGCCACCTTCTTGTGCACTAGATGCCTAAGGGCAGGTCATTGGTCAGTCCAGTGCAAGGCTAAATTTCATGCTAATGGCCAGCCTTTGGCAGGCCTGGGAAACAGGAAGAAGAGTGCACAGGGGAATTACACCCTGACAGAAGTGATTCCTCAGAGCAGGGTGCCAGCTCAGGTTTGCCCAGCTAGCTCAGAAGCATCACCCATGGCTCTGCCAGTGTGGATGTACATACTGCCAGCGCAGTCAACTTAGAATCCTGTTGTGAGCATAAGGTTCCTTTGGACGTGTTCGGACCTTTGGGACAGGGACTGGGTGCGCTGCTTGTGGGGAGATCTACTGTCACCCACCAAGGAATCTTTGTTCACACAGGAATGATTGACTCTCATTTTTTGGGTCTGATTTTTGCCACGGTTTTCACGCCCTCCCCCCATCACTATATTGGCAGGGACTTGGATTGCTCAACTTGTGCTTTTTCAGTCATGTGTCCCCAGGACTGGCCAGCAGAGTCGTGGGAGTGGTGGCTTCAGATCCACAGGACTGCCACGAGCCCTCTGGTCTGCGAACATTTCCTCTCAGCCACCCCAGATGGTGTGTACCCTGACCCTACCGGGTGCCCGCCCACCCGCTGATGATTGAGCTTCAAGGTTTCATTGATATGGGGGCAGATGTGACTGTCGTCTCCCTCTCTGCATGGCCTCCTGCGTGGCCTTTGGCCCCCGTGGAATCACCCGTCATAGGTGTGGGGGGTGCGGCACGTACCTTGATAAGCCAACAGTTCATACCCATTGGCAATGCAAACAGGCAGGTGGCTGTGGTTTGGCCCTATGTCACTCCTGCTCCAATCAGTCTGTGGGGACGGGATGTATTGGCTGCCTGGGGGGGTGCGAATTGGGATGGATGTTTAGTTGGGGCCTATCCTGGTAGGTTCCAGCCAGGCTGTGCCCGGTGGACTGCCGAGGCCAGGATAGTCTCAGCGGAGGCTCAGACTTGGTCCGATCTCCCAAGTCATTCCCAGCTGCGGGCAGCCAAGCAAGCTCAAGTGATTTTCAGCTCTTTAGTGATTATCAGCTCTGTGTGATTATCAGCTCTTTTGGCTTGCTTGTGGCCGTGGCGGCAGACGCAGGGAGAGAGAGAGGAGAAGCGCTGTATAAGGTTCCGCAGGATTCTTTATTAGGGTCTCCCACGAAGGGTCTCAGTGACAGCTCTTCTGCTGAACCAGGCAGAATTAGGGGTTTTTATACCCTACAGGGGTTTTGGAAACTGTCCAATAGAAAGGGTCAGGGGAAAGTGACCTATAGGCTTACAGAGAGATAAGCAGGGTCTGAAAGGCGGAAGAGAGGGGCTTCTAAGGCCCTAGTCATCATGACTTGGCATTTCCTAGCTCAGGCTTCTGACCTCCAAGGAGGACTTGCAGGCCCTGTGCCTGCTACAGGGGCCACTGCATTGAAGGATGAAAATATCCTATGCTGCCTTTACGGTGGCTGGTGGACAAACCCATGTGGGTTCACCAGTGGCCCCTGACAAAAAAAAAAATTGATCACCCTTCGTGAATTGGTTCAGGCACAATTTCAACAGGGACACATTGAGCCTTCTACAAGTTCCTGGAATACTCCTGTCTTAGGGATAAGGAAAAAATCTGGGAAATGGAGGTTGTCACAAGACCTCTGGAAAATTAATGCAGTGATGGAAAGCATGGGGGCATTTCAGCCTGGTATGCCCTCACCCACCATGATCCCTGCAGGATGGGAAATCTTGATAATTGATTTGAAGGATTGGTTTTTTATGATTCCTTTGCATCCTGATGATAAGCCAAAGTTTGCCTTCACAGTGCCTTCAGACAACAATGCTGAACCTGTGCAGAGATATGAATGGAAGGTTTTGCCACAGGGCTGTCGCAATAGCCCGACTATCTGTCAGTGGTATGTGGCTCAGGCCTTGTCCGGGGTTCTCAGTCAGTTTCCTGATGCATGTTGTTATCATTATATGGATGACACCCTGGTGGCAGCACCCACCCAGGATGAGTTGCTGAGAATATGGCCTCAGCTCTTTGCTGCTCTGCATGCTTATGGGCTGCAGGTGGCCCCTGAGAAGGTTCAACAGCACCCTCCCTGGGAGCATCTGGGGGTCAAAATTCTTGACCAAACCATTCAGCATCAGGAGGTGCAATTTTCAGATTCTATTCGGACCTTGAATGATGCCCAGAAATTGATGGGTGTCATCAGCTGGTTGCGTTCTTACTTGAGACTGACTGGAAAACAACTGTCCCCATTGTATGACACTCTAAAAAGGAACCCTGACCTGAGGTCGCCTCAGGAATTGAATCCTGCAGCACCACAGGTGCTGGAGGAGGTCCAAAGGGCTGTTTCTGCTTGTCAGGGTCATCAAATAGATCCTTCTATTGATAATACTGTCTTCATTACCAATCCAGTTTTTCATCCTACAGGTATCATTGGCCAATGGAGTGACAAGTGGTCTGATCCCTTGAACGTTTTGGAATGGGTCTTCTTGCCCCATTAGCCAAAAAAGACAGCACCCTCATTATTTGAGCTGATTGCTCGTTTGATAATCCAATGCTGTCAAGGGTGTTTGCAATTGATGGCAGCTGATCCCGTGACAATCATTCTTCCTGTGGAACAGGAAGATTTTGTATGGAGCCCTGCTAACAGCGCTCCTTTGCAAAGTGCGCTGCAAAACTTTTCAGGGCAGATTGCCTATCATATGCCCAGTCACAAGTTATTGCAGTTGGCAAAGACAATGCGTTTGTCATTACGGCCAAAGAGCAGCTGGGTGCCAGTGCAAGGGCCCACTGTCTTCACTGATGGTTCCGGAAAGATGGGGAAGGCCATTGTTACTTGGAAAGATGAATCTGGATGGCAGACACTGGAGGGCCATGAGTCATGCTCGGCCCAACTGGTTGAGTAAAAGGCCATTGCCATGCCATTCCAGGAATTTTCCCAGGTGCCTCTGAACTTGGTCACTGATTCTGCCTCTGTTGCAGACATAACCAAGCATTTGGATTGTTCACTTCTGAAGGAAGTCAATAACGCAGTTTTGTTTCAGTTATTGAAAGCCTTGTGGAGTGCAATTCAAGCCCGAGTCCATCCGTATTACATCTTGCACATTCGCAGTGGCACCAATTTGTCGGGTTTCATAGCAGAAGGCAATGCCAGGGTTGACAGGTTGGCTAACCCTGTGTGGGTAGTGCCTCAGCCTGACAAGATTGCGCAAGCCAAGGCGTCGCATGACTTTTTCCATCAAAGTGCACATACTTTGGAGAAACAGTTTCATTTGACGCCAACTGAGGCTTGTGACATTGTCAGTTCTTGCACTATCATGGATTTGCTGTACCTTTACCAGTGGGGGTGAACCCCAGAGGCCTAAAGGCCTTGCAGCTTTGGCAAACAGATGTCACTCACATCACTGAATTTGGCTGACTTAAGTATGTGCATGTGTCTATTGACACCTTCTCCTCCAGGTGCCTCTGAACTTGGTCACTGATTCTGCCTCTGTTGCAGACATAACCAAGCATTTGGATTGTTCACTTCTGAAGGAAGTCAATAACGCAGTTTTGTTTCAGTTATTGAAAGCCTTGTGGAGTGCAATTCAAGCCCGAGTCCATCCGTATTACATCTTGCACATTCGCAGTGGCACCAATTTGTCGGGTTTCATAGCAGAAGGCAATGCCAGGGTTGACAGGTTGGCTAACCCTGTGTGGGTAGTGCCTCAGCCTGACAAGATTGCGCAAGCCAAGGCGTCGCATGACTTTTTCCATCAAAGTGCACATACTTTGGAGAAACAGTTTCATTTGACACCAACTGAGGCTTGTGACATTGTCAGTTCTTGCACTATCATGGATTTGCTGTACCTTTACCAGTGGGGGTGAACCCCAGAGGCCTAAAGGCCTTGCAGCTTTGGCAAACAGATGTCACTCACATCACTGAATTTGGCTGACTTAAGTATGTGCATGTGTCTATTGACACCTTCTCCTCTGCCATGTGGGCATCTGCTCACACTGGAGAAAAGAGTCACGACCTGATTGCCCATTGGAGGATGGCTTTTGCAATTTTGGGAATACCTTCTTTTGTGAAAACTGACAATGGCCCTGCCTATGTCTCACAGAAGACATGGCAGTTTTTGCGCTTATGTGGAGTGTCACAGAACCTTGGTATCCCGCACTCTCCAACAGGCCAGGCCATTGTTGAACGCGCTCATGGTACCTTGAAGCGTGTTCTGGACAAACAGAAAAAGGGGGATTCCTGGAGAAACCCCTCACAGTTGATTGGAAAAAGCTCTATATACAATCAATCATCTTACAGTGCCACAGAATTCAGACAATCTCGTCATTTTAAATCATTTTTCTCTCATTGCATTCTTCAGGTGAAACACACCTGCCTCGAGCAAAAGTCTGGATACGTGATCTGACCACTAATAAGTGGGAGGGCCCATATGACCTTATCACTTGGGGCCACGGGTATGCATGTGTTTCCATAGATTCTGGAGTATGATGGGTACCTGCAAGGTGTGTCTGCCCTGATTTGCGACATCAAAAACAGAATGTGGCCAACAGGCAACCTCCGAATGATGATCCAGATATCTACCATCAATCTTGCGAAATATATGCTCTAAAAAGAGCACTGGAATTTTTGGCACACAAGAAAGGAACCATATCTACTGATTCAAAGTATTGTTTCAGGGTAGTACACACCTTTGGAAAAATTTGGGAAGAAACAGGGTTGCTAAACTCAAAAGGGAAGGGACTGATACATGAGGGACTCATTTTGGAGGTTTTAGAGGTATTAGGCTGAAGAAATAGCTGTAGTACATGTTAAAGGATACCTAAAGGGAATGACCTCAGAAATAAGAGAGAATAATTTAGCAGATCAAGAGGCTAGAGATGCAGCAGAAAATGGGACCAAGGGGATTATGCTAATTTTGACCCCAGATAAAGAAGAATTGGAAGTTCCAAAGTTTAATGAGGCAGAAGAGAAGGAACTAAGTAGGATAAGGGGAAGAGAAAGATCAGTTTGGGAAATGGAAACTCCCTGATGGGAGACAATTAATTAAGAAACCACTTACAAGGAAAATATTAGAAGACATGCATAAAAAAGCTCATTGGGGTACTCAAGCTCTGTGTGATAATTTTCTAAGGAATTAGGGGTATATTGGGATTTTTGTATTGGCAAAACAAGTAACTGAAAGGTGTATAATTTGTCAAATGTAAATGGAAAGGTGATGAGGATAACAACATTTGGAGGCCATTAGTTAGCTCTTCAACTATTTCAAAGTATCCAAGTGGACTTTACTGAACTTCCTCAAGTACAGAGATGGAAATTTTTAGTAGCAATAATAGACCATCTTAATCATTGGGTGAAAGCTATTCCTACTGTTATAGCCACAGCCAATGTAGTATGTAAAACCCTTTTGGAACAAATTATTCCCAGGTATGTGGAGACAGATGGGCATGCCAGCCCTCTCCCTTGAAGAGGTATCCCTTTAATGGGCTACTCTAAGATCTTCTCAGACTCTCATGGATTGAGAAATCCTCCTTGGTCATGGTGAGTTCCCAGCATGCTTTGAAACCTCATGTAGATTTGTTGGGACCGATTGGTCATTACCCCTTGGTACCACCCCCGCTTTTCCCCATAAATCCCCCAGTTTCTGCCCTGTTCAGAGGGGAGTTGTTTTGGAGTTGTGTGTGTGTGTGTACATGACTGCCCAGGAAGAGAAGCTGCTGTTCCAGGCAGCCAGGAGAGCAGCCTTAGAAATGTAAATTAAGGCTGCTGAGGGGAAGGCGTGGCCAATGTATGCCACTCAACTCCAAGCTATGCCTGCTTGCAAAGACAAAATTTACATACCAAAAGGCAAAGCCAGTACTGGTGATATTCCACTCTGCAACAGAATTGGTAGAATTTTGGCAGAAAATATTATAAAAATTTCCAAGGGGGGGGGGGGGCGAGAATTTATCCCCCTCCCTACTCCAAGATGTGCTATCATTGTGTAAGTTTGTTTTGATATCATTAACAACTTTAAATGTTCAAGTGTATCCTCATCAGATAAAAAGCTAAGTGTGCTAAGTGTGTACCCAGATGTGAGGCAAGGAGCCACTCAAGCCACAAAAGCAGGAAGAACTGCTGACTACCCACACAACTGTGAGATCTACGGCCAGACACTCCTCTATTATGTGAATAACGCTAACTCCAGACAAAGAGGAACACAAAGAAACCATATTGGACAATATAGTAAACAGTAAATCTGTTAAAAGCTGTAACAAAATGCAAAATTCCAAAATTAAACACATTAAATGGTTTACTTTTTTCTATTTCCAGAACAGTGTTGTTCCTGGATCAGTCAGCTATCCTAGCAGAACCTTGTGTGAGAAACGACTGCTCCCTTAAAATTTTAGAAGGTTTATTAAACCTTAACAAATGCAACCAAGGACTGAATAAGGTAAAAGGACAGCGCGCTGAGAGTTGGTGACCTGGCTGCCACAAGCTTGTGCACAAAATGGCTGCTCCGCCTTTTATGTTCCTGGGGTTGCATTAGGCAACCCTAACCCCTGTCAAAGTCTGTCAGTCAACTCTTCTTCATCGTCCATTGGTGGAAACTACCGTGCTAAGTGTGTACCCAGATGTGAGGCAAGGAGCCACTCAAGCCACAAAAGCAGGAAGAACTGCTGACTACCCACACAACTGTGAGATCTACGGCCAGACACTCCTCTATTATGTGAATAACGCTAACTCCAGACAAAGAGGAACACAAAGAAACCATATTGGACAATATAGTAAACAGTAAATCTGTTAAAAGCTGTAACAAAATGCAAAATTCCAAAATTAAACACATTAAATGGTTTACTTTTTTCTATTTCCAGAACAGTGTTGTTCCTGGATCAGTCAGCTATCCTAGCAGAACCTTGTGTGAGAAACGACTGCTCCCTTAAAATTTTAGAAGGTTTATTAAACCTTAACAAATGCAACCAAGGACTGAATAAGGTAAAAGGACAGCGCGCTGAGAGTTGGTGACCTGGCTGCCACAAGCTTGTGCACAAAATGGCTGCTCCGCCTTTTATGTTCCTGGGGTTGCATTAGGCAACCCTAACCCCTGTCAAAGTCTGTCAGTCAACTCTTCTTCATCGTCCATTGGTGGAAACTACCTTCTTGCAACTTGATTGGAGGTCAGGTGTTGTCATGGCTCACCCCCCTAGAAACAAGCTTTCCCCATTCCCAACTGCCCCGTGCAAGGGGCACATGTACATGCCTTCCCTCCACAGGTCTCGGACAACCCAGGCTGTCCGGTGGCAACAATATGGGGGGGGGGAGGGGAGTGACTATGGGGAGAACAGAGGGCATCTAAACAACAAACCACAATAACATAACCATGAATAGAGCTTCTTTTAACATACTGTATTTGTTTTGGGTTAGGGTAAATTTGGGACAAAATTTTTGAAGGTGTTTTTTTAGAAAGTAGATCTAAGTGGGTTTTTTAAAATTAGTTTGGGAAAATATTTTTTTGGAGAAAAGTGGAAAAAATTGTTTATGTAATAGGTATTTATTAGTATTAAAAAATGAATAATATTAAAAAATAAAATCTTTGTCTGTTTTGAAGAGATGATAAATTTAGAAAGTTTCTTTTGTGGGTTGTAGTTTGGTTTATTTAGTCTTTTATTAGTCTTTTTGGTGTTGGAAATGTTGCAGCTCAGGCCTGGCCTGGTGGGCTATAGGTGTGAGTTGTTGATGTTTTTCTGGGTGTTCAGTTTAGAGTAGGTTTAAATAGCCTTAAGGAAAAGAAAAAAACCTGTAGTTTAGGGAATTTTTTTGTTTTAGTTAGCTAAAAACTACCTAAAAGTAAAGGAGAGACCTGTTTTGTTGTTTGTTTGTCTGTTCGCAGACAACATAGTTTGGGAGCAGGAATGTGGAGGGGTGAGTGTAGTTTTTGAAAATAAATTGTGTGCTTTTTTGTTTTTTGCTTTTAGAATTAGTTTTAGAGGTGTAAAATTTATTTTTAGACTAAATAGACGAATGAGTTTATGAGCATCCTAAAGTCACTTTTGGACATTTTACTTCTTATTCTTATATCATCAGCTTATTACTAAAACTAATATATATTTTAACTTTATAAAAACATATATATGTATATGTAGTATATAGCTATATATAGATAATGGTGGTAGCATTCAGCAAATAGTGATATTTATATATACTTCTTACTCAATAATTAGATTTTTTGAGGTACACATTGTGGTGTTCTATCTTTTTGCATTATTGACTGTGTGTAATTTGGTCTTTGAGTAAAGACAACTCTATGAATGGGTTTAGTCTGTATTTGAGGCAGAATTGATTTAAACTGGTTTTTTTTAACAAATTTTTTATATGTATTATTGGGACTTTGTTTCTGTTTATTGTATGTAGGGGCTTAGATTGGGCAGGGTTTGCTTGGTTGGTGGAATTTTGAGTGTTAACTAACTAGGTGGCTTTGGCTAGATGTTGCTCTCAATTTTTGAAAGATTTTTTATTTAATGTTTGTAAGGTGTTTTTTAATAGTTTCTTGTACTTTTCTACTTTGCTTGTAGTTGGTGTATGGTAGGGGATATGGTATATTTATTTAATGCTATGGTTTTCAGATTAGGTGTTGATAAGGTTGCTTTTGAAATTAGTTTTATTGTCTGACAATTTTTTTACGGGTATTGTGTTTTTAAAGGATTTGCTTTTTAAGGCTTAGGGTGGTGTTACAGGCTGTAGCGTGAGGTATAGGGTAGGTCTTTAGCTGTTTTGTGGTGGATCTTATTATTGTGAGTACATAGTGTTTATTTTGGCATGTTTGGGGTAGTGTGATGTAGTTAATTTGCTAGGCTTCTTCATATTTATATTTGGACTACTGTTTACTGTATTATAGGGGCTTTATTTGCTTGGCTTGTTTGATGGTAGTGCACGTCTTATGGATAACTTGAGAAATATTGTTTATGGTTAGGTCTATTTTTTAGTTTTGTGCCTACTTATAGGTCGCATCTTTCATGACTTGAGGCATCATGAGCTTATTTAGCTAGGAATAATTTTTTGTGTTGCTATTTTAAGTCTATTTTGACACTTCTATCTTTGTAGCCTGATCTATTTGTTTATTGTTTTGGTGTTTTCTATTGGTTTTATTTTTGGGGACATGGGCATTTATATGGTGGACTTTTATAGGTAGTTTTTTTACTTTGGTAGTGATGTTTTTCTACTTATTAGTAGCCTAAATTGGGTTTTTTATGTGGTAATTAGGGTTTTTTTTACTTTTCTACCTAACTTTATAGAGTATTGGCTATTATCTATGGATTGGTGTAGAGGATCACAAATCAAACCATAGACCTACTGATAAAACAAAAAGCACGATACAACAGAGGTATAGCTTTGGCTACTTCTATTTTTTAGTAATGTTTAGGGTTAGTTGAATAGCTTTGAGTTTAGTTAGTTGGCTTGATTTACTTTTTATTTTCTTAGCTTTTGTGACTTGTCATGTGGGGCTCTATGTGGTTGCTTTCTACTTTTGTTTTATTTTTATAATATGGTAAGAACTATTAGTAAAAAGAGCGGAACATGTTTATTTGTTGGTAGTTGGTTGTATGGTGGAGCTTTTTTAGTATGTGTTACTTGGTTTTGGTTTTTTTGTCTATGAGATTAAAGGGGGTTTTTTGGGCTAATTTATAATTATCTTTTATATTTTAGGGCGATTTAGTTTTTAATATGGGTGTGTTGTGTGATGAGGGTAATTTTTTTGTTTTATGTGGTATTGGTGGCGTGGTGCGTAGAGGGAACTTATTTTTTTGTGTGTGTGTTGGAGTGTAGTTGGCTTTAGACTTTCTGTAACTTTGGCTTTAGAATTTCAGTGGTTGGCTTTGAGTCTCATTGGGTATTTTTTGTTAAAGGTTTTAGGACAAATTATGGCTCTTGGTTGTGGAGTATGTTTTTTACATTTGGTTTTGTCTTGACTGGGTTAAGGGCTATCACATGAGCAATATTTTTCTTAATATGGATAAAGGCTTGTTGCTGTTCAGGGCCCCACTGGAAAGTGCTCTTTTTCCAGGTGATTAGGAAGAGAGGGCTTATAATCTGACTGTAGTTAGGAATATGCATTTTCTAAAAGCTTATGGTGCTTAGGAAAGCTTGTGGTGTTTTTTGGTTGGTTGGTGGAGACATTGCTGTGATCTTGATGATATTAGTGGGAATTTGATGTTGTCTATTTTGCCATTTTACTCTGTCCTAGGGTGAGGTTATGATGCTTGTATCCCCAATCGTGTGTTCTGTTTATGCTAAATATTATGTTCTGTGCCTTCAAGACTGGCTCTGAAGAGCAAGGTTTGTTTTGGTTTGTTATCAGCCTGCTCCCCCACGGCTGGCGAGACAGAGGGACAGGGCAGTACATAGTGTGGCTTTTGCTTTTTGGCTTTGCTTTTTGCTTTTTGCTTTGCTCTTGCTCCTGCTGTACTCCTGCTTTGCTTTTTGCTTCTGCTTGTTAGTTAGTTTAGCTAAGCAGTCCAAATTTTTTCCTAAACTGTTTTTTCCTTTCCCTTTTTAGAACCATTCAAACCTGCTCCGGACTGGGACCTGGGAAACACCAAGAGTTTGCATCTTATAGCTGCAGCAGCTATCCCCAGTACCGGAGGGAGGGACAACAGAGCAACCACTCCCAGGAAAGACTTTCTGAATTTGTCATCCTTTTCAGATCAGTGAAAGAGTGTTGTCATCTGGTATTATTAATTTTGTGTGCTGGGGGTGTTTTGCCTGTTAAATAAACAGGTTCTTTCCACTTCTCTCTGAAGAATCCTTCCCGAATTGGTAGGGGAGAAGTGCCATGTAATTTTGCTTTCTAAAAGAAGCCCCCTTTAAAGATTTTCTCCCAGATTTGCCCTAATCCAAGACAAAATTTGGCACCATGGTAGGGCTTGAGAGAGAGTAGAAAAAAGTCTGAGTGCATTTTAGTTACCGTTACTCTGTGTTAGTATAGAGCAGATAATAGCCATTTTTTTTTAATTTATAATGTCTCTTGAAGTGAAAGCTTGCATGCATTTCTGGTCCCTAAGGTTTTTTGAGATCTTAATACCTCTATGGTCCCTAAGTTTATTTTCTTATCCAAAAATAGCTCTACTATTGTCCCTAATACGTGGTTTTTACAATAGAAAAGCAGTGACCAGAATAGCTATTCTGCTGGGCTTGGTGGTAATGATTTGTAAGAAGTTTATAAACATGCTGGGGTCTGTTCAGGTATGAATAGTTCATAGCTATGGTTATACACCCAGTTTGTTAGAGGAGGAGAAGGGGATGAAGTTTTTCAGCCTTTGCTTTCCCTCTTCTCCTCTGAATCTGTTACATCACTATTCAAGAATGTTCAGTTTCCCCTGAATGTTAAAGAGACCATCTTTCTGGTATTTAATCTAGTAAGCTTCTTCTATACAGTCTGCAGCTTCTCTAGAATAAAGGCTGAGATTTCTAGACGGGCTGATGCGACCCCTGACACAGGAGTAGACCCAAGCATAGAAAATCCAGAGTAGTGTGAGAAATGGGAAGATATAAGCCAAATCCTGAAAGAATTCTCTGACCCTATAGTCTGAGACTTTCCCCACGAACAAATTCAGAACCCAGCTGAGGTGGGGAAATACCTGAAAGAAAAGTACCATGATAACCCTAAAGAAAAAAAAAAATCATTGCAGTGAGCTAGGCCCTAGCATATGCTTATCGCACACTGCTAAATACTGTAAGGCAGCAAACAAAACAAAAGAAGCAAAGAAATAAATCAACAGCTATCCCAATCACTCAAGCTGCAACCAACACCCCAAGCTCGAAGCCAGCAGCTAAACCAGATAGCAAGCCTAAGCCAGCAGCTAAACCAAACAATAAGCCTCAACCAATAGCTGTTACTACTATCGCTAGAAGTAAAAAATACACAAACAAAACCGATCAACCAGTAGATAATAATGATAATGCAAAAGAAATACCCTCAACGCTTCCTGACATAAAATCAAAAGTCAAAGCAGCAAGCGCATGATCAGAAGCCAATATTAAGTCCTTTTCCCTGAAGGACCTTTGTGGCCTAAAGAAAAATTACACCCGACGACCTGATAAATACATAATTAGCTAGTTAATCCATCTTTAAGATGCTGCAAGCGAAGCTACAATTCTAAACAGCACTAAAGCGAAGCATTTAGGATCCCTGTCACATGATCCTGTCATCGACCAAAGAATGATGAGGGGGGCTAACTGTCACAGCCTCTGGGCATGGGTCTTGGACAGTGTAGCACAAAGATACCTGTGTGCAAATGATCTCTATATGCAGCAAACCCAGTAGAAGACCATAGAACAAGAAATTCAATGCCTAAAAAAAATAGCAGTAGCAAAAATTATCTTCTCAAATAACATAACAACTAGGAATCCAGACTTGGTACCATATACATCTGTGATGTAGCAAAAACTAGTACGACTTGAGCCACACAAATATGCTTCTGCTGTAGCTATAATAAAGCAAGATGACAGGAATGAAACCGTGCTTGATATAGCAAAGAAGCTCTGAGCTTATGCAGATGCTGTACATAGCCCAACACATGCCAGAATTGCAGAGGTGGAAACATGTCTGCAAAAATTAGAAAACAAGATAGAGAAAAATCAAAAGAAGCTCAAAGAAAAGATTAAAGAAGACCTTCTCCAATTCTCAACAGTACAAATCAGAAGTTCTAGTACCCAACACAGACATTCCCCAGATGGAGAGAGAAGGTACACCCCATGAGCTGAGCTGTGGTTCTTCCTGCGTGATTGCAGAGAAAACATAAGAAGATGAAATAGAAAATCTGCTGCTGCTCTAACCCGATGAGTGCGTAAATTGAAACAAAACAAGGCTCAAAAAAAAAATTCCACCACAAAGAAAGCAGCTCCAGTTGCCCGTAGCCAAACTGCCAAGTATGATAATAACATATCCAATCCCCTCAAAAAAAACCTCCAAAACATGTGTCCAAGAAAAAAAGAAATAACCAAGCTTAGAAAAACCCTGCCTCTAGCCAAGTAGAGGCTAAAGAAAATCGTGTTTTCTAGACAATGTAAATTCGTTGACCTAACACATCAAACCCACAAAAATATAAAGCTTTAGTTGACACTAGTAGGCAGTGCACCTTAATTCCATCAAAACATGTGGAGACAGAATCCCTTTCTATTACTAGTGTGACAGGGGGATCACAAGATTTCACTTTAGTAAAAGCTAATGTGAGTTTGACTAGAAATAAGTAGAAAAAACATCCTATTGTGACTAGCCCAGAGGCCCCACGTCTTTTGGGCATAGATTATCTCTGAAGTGGGTATTTAAAAGACTCAAGTAAACATTTAGGATAGCAGTTATAGTAACAGAAAGTGTCCAACAATTAAACACCTTACCTAAACTGTCTAAAAATCCATCTACAGTAGGGCTTCTAAAAAAAAAAAGCAACAAATGCCAATTGCCACTTCCACAGTGCATCATCGACAATATAGAACCACTCAAAATGCTGTAATTTCCATCCATAAAATAATCCGAGAGCTGGAGAACCAAAGAGTAATCAACAAAACCCACTCACCCTTCAACAACCCCATCTAGCCTGTGCGTAAATCTAAAAATAAATAAAGACTGACAGTAGATTACCGTGCATTAAATAAAGTGACTCCACCACTGAGCGTTGCTGTGCCAGACATATTAAAGCTCCAGTATAAGCTTGAATCCAAAGCAGCAAAGTAATATGCCACTATCAATATTACCAATACATTTTTCTCCATTCCTCTGGCAGCAGAATGCAAGCCTCAGTTTGGTTTCACGTGGAGGGGAGTGCAATATACCCAAAACCAACTGCCCCAAGAATAGAAGCACAGTCCTACCATCTGCCATAGACTAATCCAAACTGCACTAAAAAAGGGTGAGGCTCCAGAACATCTACAGTATATTAATGACATCATTGTATAAGAGAACACAGCTGCAGAAGTGTTTAAGAAAAGAAAAAAAATCATCCAAATCCTCCTGAAAACTAGTTTCACCATCAAAAAAAGCAAAAAAAACCCCCAAAAAAACAACAGCTTGTAAGATTCAGTTCCTAAGAGTAAAGTAGCAAAATAGCATCAAATTCCTACAGATGTCATCAACAAGATCACAGCTATGTCTTCACCAACCAATAAGAAAAAAACACAAGCTTTCCTAAGTGCCATAAGCTTTTAGAAAATGCACATTCCCGAATACAGTCAAATCGTGAACCCTCTCTACCTAGTCACCCGTAAAACACCACTTTCCACTGGGGCCCTGAGCAACAACAAGCCTTTGCCCAGATTAAACAAGAAATAGCTCATGCAATAACCCTTAGCCCAGTCAAGACAAGACCAGAAGTGAAAAACATGCTCTACTCTGCAGCCGAAAATTATAGTTTGTCCTGAAGCCTTTAACAAAAAGTGCCTGGAGGGACTCAGAGTCGACCACTGAGATTTTAGAGTCAAAGCTACAAAAAGTCTAAATCTAACTACACTCCAACAAAAAAAAAAAGAAATCTTAGCTACCTATAAAAGAGTCCTAACTGCCTCAAAAGTGATTAATACAGAAGCACAACTCCTGGCACTGTGACTACCAGTGCTGAGATAGATGTTCAAAAGCAAAGTTCCTTCCACCCACCATGCCACCAGTGCTACATAAAGCAAGTAGATTGCTCTTATCACACAACGCGCCCATATGAATAAACTAAATTGTCCTGAAATTTTAAAAGTAATTACAAATTAACCTGAAAATGAAAATTTTAGTGTCAGAAATAAAAAACAAAAACCAGTGACATGGGCTAAAAAAACTCCTCCACATAACCAACTACCACCAAAAAAACCATGCTATGCTCTTTTTACTAATAGTTCCTGTCACATCATAAAAATAAACCAAAAGTAAAAAACAGCCGTATAAAACCCCACACGACAAGTCGCAGAAGCCACTAAAATAAAAGTAAATCAAGCCAACTCGCAAAACTCAAAACAGTTCAGCTAGCCCTGAACATTGCAAAAAAAAAAAGTAGCCAAAGCTCTACCTCTACACTGATTCATGGATGGTAACCAATGCTCTGCAAAAATAGCTTAAAAAGTAAAAAAAAACCTAACTAGCAGCGTAAAAAAAAAACAATTTAAGCTGCTAAAAATTAAAAAAACATCGCTACCAAAGTAAAAAAGCTACTTGTAAAAGTCCACCATGTAAATACCTATGTCCCCAAAAGTAAAGCTAATAAAAAACACCAAAACAATAAGCAAGTAGACCAAGCTGCAAAAATAGAAGTGTCCAAAATAAACCTAAATTAAAAACACAAAAAAAAGTTCTTCCTAGCTCAATAAGCCCATGATACCTCAAGCCATCAAAATAGAAATACCACCTAAAAATAAGTACGAAACCAAAGAGTAAATTTAACCATGAACAGTATTTCGCAAGTTATCCACAACTGTGAGACGTGTGCTACCATCAAACAAACCAAAAAAGTAAAGCCCCTATAACATAGTAAGCAATAGTCCAAGTACAAGTATGGGGAGGCCTAGCAAATTGACTACATCACACTACCCCAAACACGCCAGAGCAAGCACTATGGGTTCACAATAATAAAAGCCACTACAAGATAGTTAGAAACCTACCCTGTACCTCATACTACAACCCGTAACACCATCCTGAACCTTAAAAAGCAAATCCTCTAGAAACATAGTACCCCTAAAAAGATTAAGTCAAACAATGAGACTCATTTCAAAAACAGCCTTATCAACACCTAAGCTAAAAAACATAGCATTAAATAAGAAGTGTACCATATCCCCTACCATGCACCAGCTGCAAACAAAGTAAAAAAGTACAATAGACTACTAAAAACCCAATTAAAAGCCTTGGGTGGGGGATCTTTCAAAAATTAGAAACAGCATTTAACAAAAACCACCTAATTAGTTAACACCCGAAGTTCCACCAACCAAGCAAGTCCTGCCCAATCTAAATCCCTGAATATAATAAATAAAAATAAAGTCCCAATAGTACATGTCAAAAGTTTGTTAAAGAAAACCGTGTAAATCAATTTTGCCTCAAATACAGCAAACCCATTTGTGAAGTTATCTTTGCTCAAAAACCAAGTTGCGCATAATAAATAATGCAGAGAAATGAAACAACACAATGTGTACCTCAAAAAAATCTAATTGTAAAGATGATATGCAAATATCACTGTTTGTTAAATATTACTGCCATTGTCTATACATTAAATCATACAAGCATAAAATAGAAAGAAATGTGTAAGTATTAAAAGTCTGAGCAAGTAAAAAATAAAAAAAAGTCTGTCAAAAGTCTAAGCAAATAAAAAATAAAGTTTTGAGTGAGTAAAATAAAAATAGAAAATCCTACAGCTCCATAGTATAAAACCTGGATTCAGTAGTCTAGTGTAAAGATGCGACAAAAACATAATAAGTATAGCTTGTAATTAAAAAAAAAAAACAGATAAAAGTTTTATGTTAATAAAATACATAATATGTAGTAGTATGTTGACAATATAAAAATAAGAAGTAAAATATCCTAGAGTAAAATTATGATGCTTGTATCCCCAATCGTGTGTTCTGTTAATACTAAATATTATGTTCTGTGCCTTCAAGACTAGCTCTAAAGAGCAAAGTTTGTTTTAGTTTGTTATCAGCCTGTTCCCCCACAGCTAACAAGACAAAAAGACAGGGCAGTACATAGTACAGGTTTTGCTTTTTAGCTTTACTTTTTGCTTTTTGCTTTGCTCTTGCTTCTGCTGTACTCCTGCTTTGCTTTTGCTTTTTGCTTCCGCTTGTTAGTTAGTTTAACTAAGCAGTCCAAAATTTTCCCTAAACTGTTTTTTCCTTTTCCTTTTTAAAACCATTCAAACCTGCTCCAGACTGGGACCTGGGAAACGCCAAAAGTTTACATCTTATAACTGCAGCAGCTATCCCCAGCGCCGGAGGGAGCAACAAGAGAGCAACCACTCCCAAAAAAAACCTTTCTAAATTTGTCATCCTTTTCAGATCAGTAAAAAAGTGTTATCATCTAATATTATTCATTTTGTGTGCTGGGGGTGTTTTGCCTATTAAATAAGCAAGTTCTTTCCACTTCTCTCTGAAGAATCCTTCCCAAACCAATAAAAAACCACAAACATATAAGTTTACTTTTAAAAAAAAACCCTTTAAAAATTTTCTCCCAAATTTGCCCTAATCCAAGACATACTCTTAGGAATTGGATTTTTTGAGTAGGTCTTTTAACTTTGCTTTTTTGATGGTGAAATTGGTTTTTAGGAGAATAGGAGAATCTGGATGATTTTCTTTTTTTTCTTAAACACTTTTGTTTCTGTGTTCTCTTACACACTGATCTCATTCATGTGTTGTAGATGTTTTGGAGCCTTATTTTTTCTTAGTGTAGTTTGGATTAGTTTATGGGAGATGGTAGGATTGTGTTTCTACCCTTGGGGTAGTTGGTTTTAGGTGTATCGTGCACTCTTCAATGTGAAGGCAAATTGAGGCTTGCATTTTGCTGCTAATTTTAAAAAAAAACCCTTTAAAAATTTTCTCCCAAATTTGCCCTAATCCAAGACATACTCTTAGGAATTGGATTTTTTGAGTAGGTCTTTTAACTTTGCTTTTTTGATGGTGAAATTGGTTTTTAGGAGAATAGGAGAATCTGGATGATTTTCTTTTTTTTCTTAAACACTTTTGTTTCTGTGTTCTCTTACACACTGATCTCATTCATGTGTTGTAGATGTTTTGGAGCCTTATTTTTTCTTAGTGTAGTTTGGATTAGTTTATGGGAGATGGTAGGATTGTGTTTCTACCCTTGGGGTAGTTGGTTTTAGGTGTATCGTGCACTCTTCAATGTGAAGGCAAATTGAGGCTTGCATTTTGCTGCTAAAGGAATGGAGAAAAATGCATTGGCAATGTTAATAGTGGCATACTACTTTGTTGCTTTGGGCTCCAGCTTGTATTGGAGCTCTAATACGTTTGGCACAGCAGCATTTAATGGTGGAATTATTTTATTTAAGGCACGATGGTTTATAGTCAATCTCTATTTTTTTTTAGATTTGTGTATAGGCTAAATGGGGCTGTTGAAGGGTGAGTGGATTTTGCTGACTACTTTTTGGCTCTCTAGCTTATGGATTATTTTGTGGATGGGGATTATGGCATTTTGAGTTGTTTTGTATTGTTGGTGGTGTATTGTTGAGGTGGTAATTGGTATTTGTTGGTTTTTTTACTTTTAGGAGTCTTATTGTAGATGGGTTTTTTGATAGTTTCAGTAAGGGGTTTAATTGCTTAACGACTTCTGTTTCTATAGTTGCTATTTTAAACGTTTATTTGAGTTCTTTTGGATATTTGAAATATTGGTTTTGGAGGAAATTTATGCTTAAAATGTATGGGGCTTTTGGGTTAGTTACAATAGGGTGTTTTTTCTATTTATTTTTAGTCAGGCTTACTTTAGCTTCTACTAAAGTAAAATTCTGCGATCCCCCTGTTATGCTAGCAATCAAAACAGATTTTGTCTCTATATGTCTTGATGGGATTAATGTGCACTGCGCACTAGTGTTAATTAAGGCTTCATATTTTTGTGGTTCTGATGTGCTAGGCTAACAAATTTATATAGTCTAAAAACCATGGTTTTCCCTAGCCTTTACCTGACTAGAGGCAAGGCTCTTCTAAACTTAGTTATCTTTTGGGGGGGGTATATGTTTTGGAGGTTTCTTTAAGGGGATTGGGCATGTTGTCATCATTATCATATTTGGCAGTTTGGTTATGGGCTATTGGAGTTGCTTTTTTTGGTGCAACTTCTTTTTTTAGTTTTGTTATCTTTTAATTTAAGCATTTGTTGTCTTAGAGTAGTAGTAGATTTTTTTCTCTCATCTTTTCATGTATTTTCTATTACTACACAGGAAGAACTATAGTTTAGTTCATGGGGTGTACTTTTTTTTTTGTCTGGGGGATGTTTATGTTTGGTATTAGAAGTTTTGATTTGTATTGTTGAAATTTGGAGAAGGTCTTTAATTTCTTCTTTGAGTTTTTTGTGATTTTCTTTTATCTTCTAATTTCTGCATGTGTTTTTAAAGCTGTGATTCTTGTATGTGTTGGGCAATGCACAGTATTTGTATATGTTTGGAGCTTCCTTGATATATTAACCACTGTCTCTTCTTTGTCATCTTGCTTTATTATTGCTAAAGCAGAAGCGTAGTCTTGTGGCTTAAGTTCTATAAGTTTTTGCTACATCACGAATGTATATGGTACTAAGTTTGGATTTATAGTGTTTAGGTTATCTGAGAAGACAATCTCTGCTATTGCTATTTTTCTTAAGCTTTAAATTCTTTGTTCTATGGATTTTTATTGGGTTTGTTGTATATAGAGATCATCTGCACACAGATATGTTTGTGCTACATTTTTTAGGATTCGTGCTCCAGAGATTGTGAAAGTCAGCCTTTTTCATCATTCTTTGGTCGATAATTGGATTGTGATAGGGATTTTAAATGCTTTTCTTTAGTACTGTTCAGAATTGTAGCCTCTCTTGTAGCATCTCAAAGACGGACTAACTAACTATAGATTTATTAGGTTGTTGAGTGTAATTTATTTTTAGGCTATGAAGGTCTTTTAGGGAAAAGGACTTAATAGTGACTTTTGATTTTGTGTTAGTTTTTGGCTTTGAGGGTCTTTTTTTTTGATTATCATTATCGTCTATTGGCTGATTGGTTTTAAATGTGTGGTTTTCACCTCTCATGGTAGGAGCAATAGCTATTGGTTGAGGCTCATTGGTTTAGTTGTGGGCTTAGGCTTATTGTTTGGTTTAGTTGTTGTCTTAGGCTCATTGTTTGGTTTAGTTATAGGCTTAGGTTGATTGTTTGGTTTAGCTACAACTTGACTAGCTGAGGTGTTGGCTGTAGCCTGGTTGGGGTAGCTGCTGATTTATTTCCTTGCCTTTTTGCTTTTATCTGCTGCCTTATGGTATTTAGCAGCGTGCAATAAGCATAGGCTAGGGCTCAGCTTATTGTAATGATTTCTTTTCTCTTCAGAGTTATGGTAGTTCTTTTTTAGATATTTTTCTACTTTGTTTGGGTTTTGAACTTGTTAATGTGAAAATTCTCGGGTTGGGGGATCAGAAAATTTTTTTAGGGTTTGACTCTTTTTTATTCTCTGTACTGCTCAGAATTTTCTACGTCTTGGGTCTACTTCTGGGTTAGGGGTCTTATTAGCTTTTTTGGACATATTTGCCTTCACTCTAGACAAGTTGCAGACTATATAAAAGAAGCTTACTAGATGAAATATTAGGAATGTGGTATTTTTGGCATTTAGTGGAAATTGAATATTGTTAAAAAGTGACTTAGATTTAAAGGAGAAGAAGGAAAGGAAAGACTGAAAAACCTCATCTCTTGCTCTTCTAACAAATTAGGTGCAATTACTAATAAACCTCTAAAATATGCTATTGGAACTAAGATGTAGGGTAGGATGAAGAAATTATAAACTATATTTATTTGAATACACTTCAGTACCTCTGTAAACTCTCTATCAATTATTATTACTGAGCCCAGCACAATAGCTAATCTAATTTGTACCCTTCTATTGTAAAAACTATGTGTTAAGGATAATGTTGGAGCTATTTTTGGATAAGAAAATTTTTGTGATTAGAAAGGTATTAAAACCTTAAAAAAAGCTTAGGGACTAGAAACACATGAAGGCCTCTGCCCTGAGAGACATTATGAATTCAAGCAACATGGCTATTGATTGCTTTATCTTACTATAGAGCAAGCACAATTAAAATGTAATTAATATAGGTTTTTTCCTACTTTCTTGGGCCCTACGTTGGGTGCCAAAAGATGTATTTGTTTAGGTTTAAGGTACATTTGAGAGAAAACTTTTGAAGGGGTTTTTTTAGAAAGTATATTTAAGTGGATTTATTTAAATTGGTTTGGGAGAATATTTTTTTGGAGAAAAGTGAAAAAAATTTGTTTATTTAATAGGTAAAGCATTTACTAGCATTTTAAAAATTAATAATATTAAAAAATAAAATTTTTGGCTGCTTTGAAAAGATGACAAATTCAGAAAGTCTCTTTTGTGGGTTGTAGTTTGTCTTACTTAGTCTTTTATCAGTCTCTCTTGTGTTGGAAATGTTGAGGCTCAAGCCCGGCCCGGTGACCTGTAGGTGTGAGTTGCTGGTGTTTTTCTGGGTGTTCAGTTTAGAGTAGGTTTAAATAGTCTTAAGGAAAAGAAAAAAAGACTATAGTCTAGGGAACTTTTTTGCCTCAGATAGCTGAAAAATAACTAAAAGAGAGCTCTGCTTTGTTGTCTGTCTGTCTGTTCCCAGACAACACAGTTTGGGAGCAGGAATGTGGAGGCATGAGTGCAGTTTCTGAAAACAAACTGCGCGCTTCTTTTTTCTTTCCCTTTTGCTTTCAGAACTAGTCTTAAAGGTGCAAAACTTATTTTTGGGCTAAACAGACAAATGGGGATATGAGCATCATAAAGTCACCTCAGGACATATACACACAATAGTCATCCCTTAATTGCGAGAACCAATCATCCCATTACTCATCTATAACACTTGTAATAATATTAACAGCAAGGTATGGCTTCAGATGACAGAAGGGTAAGTGAGCAAAAAAGAAAGGAATGGTGCCCTTTTTATCTACTAAAGGACCACTCTAACACACACACCTAGAACAAAGGCTACATTAAAAATTGGCTTATGGACTTAAATCTAAATTTGGAAAATTGGGATATAACCATATGTAAATCAGACAAAAATAATTTTATCTTAAAAATGAAAAGGTTTCAAAAGGATGGCTGGCCACTCTAACAAGGCTCTGTCAGGAAAATTAATCCACAAACACCAGAGGTTTATGTCCAAAAAAGAGACAGAGGAGTCCTGTAACTTTATTTGAATAAAGGGAGAGGTCATGGGCATTTCCCATGAGGTCTCTCAAACTTTTAGAGGACGTAGCCTCCTTTTTATCCTGATTTGCTGGCCGCATGTCCCTCTCTTTTTCCCCATTGGCTGAGGTACTTGAGAGGTACAGACTTTCTGAATCAACTAATACACCCCCTTTCTAATCTGTAACACCCCTTCCCCCCTTTTCTTTTTCCTTGTGTCTCTGTTCTTTTTCTCTAAATCTAGAGATTTAGCAGAGTCTTGAGAGAGGAACCGACTGTGTCAATTAGTGGCATTCCTATGGAAATTATAGTACCCACCATTGCTTCTTTCACCTCTCTCTAACTGGTCTTATCTACCATCAGGCCCACAGTTTGTTTGTAAAGACACCTCCTTCTCATTCCTTTCAATCCCTTCTTATTTTCTCAGTAATTGTCTTTACAAACCTTAGTTATCATTGACTTAACTTTCTGTTCTTGGGTCTTTTCTGGTTTTGCAATTATTTGCACTGACATAATTTTCTGTCTTTTTGTAGCTATTTCTGGATCTGTAGGCATGGCTACTACCTGCATCCCCTTGATCACATGTTGAATAAGTTGCACTAAGCAAGGGATCATACATGGTAAAAAGATGAGAGTTGCTGCAGCACATAAGAGGAAAAAAAGCATTTTTTTAACCCATAGTCTACCAGGTAACCAAGAAAACATGTCCTATTCCCATCCCTTCCTTATTCAGACTGGTATATGAGCTAACTTTCTTATTTATTTTGTTATTTGTTTCACCACTTTTCCAATGTCATCTATTTGTAAACAGCAGTTACAGTAATTTAATTTTCCACACAATCTCCCTTCCTTTGCTAATAGATATTCTAATACCACCCAATGTTGAAGTATCGCATTTCTCATCCAAGTGGATTGGTCAGCAAGAAGGTCAAGAGCTGTAGCTGTCTAGTTGGTTATTATTTCAAATACAGCTTGTAACCTAATTATACAATTTAAATTATAAATGAGTTCTCTGGCACCTGATATTAATTCATTAGGATTCTAAGTGGCTGGTCCAAAGTGCTGTATGATTCGCTCAGGTGGCCATTCATCTTTTCTCCATTTTTGGGTGCTCCCTCCAGCCAGGGATGTGTCAGTTGACTGCTTTTCTGAAATTAGAGCATCATATACCTTGATAATTATTTGATTTTTTTGAACTTGTGGTAGCAAAAAAAACAACAGTCTAATGTATCTTACATAACATATCCCTGACCAGTTTGGAGGTAACCTGCGATAGGCATGTTGGCCACCCATGGCCTGTCGGAACCCAGGACACCCCTCTGGATGCCCTGGGTGACACGTGCCCCTGGCAGGGGGCTGGGGAGTCCTGGCAGGAAGCCAAAGACACTTGGGATTTCGATCTTAACCCATGGAGCAAATTACCAACCTTGTATGAAGAATCACAAGTCACAGAAGCTTAAGTAGAGTAATAATGAATTAATCACCAGGTGAAAAGTAAAATTTTGGGGATTTTTAATATAGGGGTCTAGGAGGCACGATGAAGGGACATGGGCATCGTCCTATTCTTCTTTCTTCTTCCTAGCCTCCATCTTCTTGGTGATGGTGGCACATTTAGATTGGTTTAGAGTAGAGACAGACTGTCTAACATAGGTGATAGGTATTGGAAAATAATGATAAATAAAGTACATGTAACTCTTAGCATAAAATGTAGACACCAGCCCAGGGGTGGGGAGTGTGCCCTTGACAGACCTGTAGATCAGACCTTTGTGGGTCTGAGAAAAAATATTTTAGATAATAGATAATAAACAACCTTGTGAACTAGAGCCAAAGAAGCCCGACTCTTTCTTCAACCATCGGGCTGGGAAAAAGGGGCTCTCCGGTCATCCCGACAGCAGGAAACCCGAGAATGGCCTGTCGTCAGATCCTCCTGGCCTTCTGCAGACCCAACAATTGATAAGGTTAAAGGCATTTGCTACTTCTCCTAGGATTAAAAAAACAATACTTTCACCTGTGGCTCAAACCTAACTGACAATATAAAAGTAAGATTATTAAGAAAAATATTCTAATGGTGTAATCTGATTTTCTAATCCTATTTTCATGTTGTCTTCCGCACCATTTGTGGCGAGTGAAGGCACAGAAACAGTGTAACATAAAGAAAACAATGACAGTGAGGATTAGCCCCCCAGTGACTGGAGATCTGAAAGGAGGAATGCCCATACAGACTGTTTCATCTGACAGTCTGTGGGTAGGCACATGAGGCTTCCCCCGATGTCAGTGCACTGGCTACTGCTCTGGTCCACTCCTGCAGGGTGCCAGTCACAGCCTCCTGTCCTTCTCCTCCAGGTGAGATGTCCAAATCTCTGGGGCTTCAGAGACCTTGACCTGAGTGTGATGGGTGTAGTGGGTTTAGTGCTGACCAAATGCCCATGCACCCACTAGAATTATTTACTCATTTTCCACTGTGAGATAGGATTAGGAGGAGAGCAAAACAGGCTCAAATCTTTAAAGGGTATAAAGAAAACTTTATTAACAGAACTAAAAGAAAGAATAATCTGAATAAAACCTTCAGAACACTTCTCCTCCCCCAACACCCTCTTTTCTTTCCCACTGACAACATAAAGAGACAAAACCTGGGATTTTTAGTCAGTTTACCACCTCTAGAAGAGTCTTTCTTCAGTTCACTTAGGAGGAGGAGTGTCTCTTGCCATGCCATGGAGACTTCTCCACAAGAAACAGTTCTCTTGTGGCTTTAATGCCACAGCAAATCAGCCGCCTGGGAGATGGAAATCTGTTGGCCATATGAAAATCCCTCCCCTCAACTTACAGCTTTCCTCACAACTGTATTCGAGGGCTCATTCTTTGGCTAATGGGGTACACTTTTAAGGATGAGCTGCTCATAAGCAAGGGTTCTCTTCATCTATCTCTAAAATCATCTTCGTCTCTGGGAACAGAGGTCTTCTTCTTCTTTCCCTGGGGGCAAAGGGTCTTCACTCTTATCTCTCTCTGTTCAAGATTCTTATTTGGATCACAGCTACTTTAACATCTGCTTTGCTTCAGCATGGATGCCCTTGCTCATGTCTACAGTTTGAACACTCCATCCCCCCATGCTTTTTCATTAATTACAGGGATATTCTAGTGTATCACAGTCCATCACCATGGCCTTACATAAGAATTTCAGCCCATGACTAAGGCATCTTCTCATTCTCCTCCCATCTGGGATTTGACTCCTACTTCACAGACCTTGGTGTCTCCATATAGTTTTCTTTACATGTCTTCACCCTTCCTTTTCCTCTGACTTGGGAGAAGATTGATGCCTGTAAGTTTCATCTGTTTTGGGGAGTTTTACAGTGCTGAAAGAGTTAATCTTGCCAAGGCCTTGCATGAGGAATTTACCTCGCTATGGGTCCCGTGGTCTCTGCCAAGCAGCGGCCGGACCTTTTTACGGTGGAGGATTTTTCAGCAGCTGCACTGGGGGAGGGGGGGGAAGCAGCTAGGATCTCAGCAGCCAGGCTAGGCTCAGTGGCAACACAAAATGGCCAAGCAGAATCTCAGCAGCCTGTGCCGTGGCCCAGCCCAGCCCCTAGCTGCTCCTGGGGCCCGGTGGACCCCGGCTCGGCTTGGGCCAGCAGTAGGGCAGGGCTTAATGTCAGCAAGATGTTAGCAGCTGTGGCCCAGCCCAGCCTCGGCCAGGGCCCCATGGCCTCCCCTCCCCCACCCAGCCACCATGCCAGCAGGGGGGAGGGAGAACTTCTCTCTCTAAAAGCTGGAAGCAAGAGAGCTTTTCCCAGGCTTGCTCCTTTTAAAATGTGAATCTCACAGAAACGGATCTAGCTTTCTTAGCAGTTTAACAATGTGCCACTTCTCAGAACCAGCCAGCGATTGGTTTTGCCCAGCACGGAGGAAGCTGCTAGCAGCTTCTCTTAGAAAATTACTTCTGTGGCTGACTTCTTCCCTCCTCACTAAAAATCAATTAATGCAAAGCCAGCACAATGGCTCCACTCGTGTTCAGCTGTCTTGACGGATGTTTCTGTGGTCAGCAACACTTGGAAAGGTTCACGCCACTTTGCCACCAGTGATGCTTCTTTCTATTCCTAAAATAGGACCCAATCTCTTGGTTGGATGTTATGAACAGCAAAGTCCAAAAGAAGGGTCTGTTCCAGCTGAGCTTCCTGTCAAAGAGATTTCATAAGAGACAATATCCTGGCTACATATTGCTTTAAATATACATCACTTATTTCCATCTTCCCTCCCAGGTTGGGAATTACAAGGGTAAGGAATTCCAAACATCAATTCAAAGGGAGATAATTGTGAGAAACAACTGCTCACTTTGAAAATTTAAAAGGTTTATTAAACCTTGACAAAAATACAACAAAAGGACTAAAGGAAAAATTTGCAGTGCTGGGAACTGCCCTCCTGGATACCATGTGGCCAGTTCATCTTCAAGATGGATGCTCAGTCTTTCATACCCCTGGGGGTTGCATCAGTCAGCCCTGGCCCCTCCCAAAATTTGTCAGTCATCTCTTCTTTGCCATTTATTGGTGGAGACCACATTCTTGTAACTTAATTGGAGGTCAAGTGTTGCCATGCCGTACCCCCTAAGCAACAAGCTTTTCCATTCCAAACTGCCCCATGGAAGGGGCACATGTGCACGCCTTCTCTCTACCTATCCTAGACAACCCAGGCTGTCTGATGGCAACAATACAGAGGCAGGGGGGAAGGGAACTATGGGGAGAACAGAGGACATCTAAACTACAATAACATAACTATACATCACTAAAGCTTTTCTTAATATTCACACAATAGTCATCCTTTAATTGCGAGAGCCAATCATCTCATTATCTACCTATAACAAAATTGAATATCTCCTCTGGGTTTGGCGCTTATTCTTATTAAAGCCAATGGTAAAAGTTGTACTCATGGCATCTTAGTTTCTATCACCAGCTTCACAAGGTGTTGCTTTTATTTCTCCATTCATTCTTTTATCCCGGCATGAGCTCTGGAGATGCCAGGGGGTATGGATGTTCCATTGTATCTCTAAAGCAGTCATAACCCCTTGAAGAATTTTTCCTGTAAAATGAGTTCCCCTATTTGAGTCTATTGTTTCCACCATTTCATATCTTGGAATTATTTGTTCCAAAAATACTTTAATAACTGATCCCATAGTTGCTGAAACAGTTGGAAATGCTTCTGGCCATCCTCTTAGCTGACGTACTATTACCAGAAGATATTTAAACTTTGCCACTCAGGGCATTTCATTAAAATCTACCTGGCATCTTTGGAAGGGATATATAGCCCAAGGCCTCCCTCCCCTGGCAATTTTCTTTGTAACCCTGTTATTGGTTTTAGCACAAATCAAACAACCCTCAATAGCTTTCTTTGCCAGAGTAAAAAGACCCACAGCTGACATACATTTTGAGGAAGATTTCTGCCAATCCTTGAGGGCCTCAATGGCTTCCTTCGTGGAGTTGTTTTAATATCTGTAAGGCCAGAGCTTTTGGTATGCACTGCTTACCATCTGTAGTGGTACAGAGGACCAGGGAACAGAGGTCTTGTTTTTCTTCTCCTGGGGGCACAGGACTACTCTTCTCTCCTTCTCTGTTCAAACTTCTCATAGGAACACAGCTACTTTAACATCTGCTTACTTTGGCATGGAGGCCTTTGCTCGATATCAAATTAAACCCTTCATCTCCCCATGGCTTTCACGTGTTGCAGGGAAACAGTCTTTTTTCCAAAGCTCTACAAAAGGATTTCAGCCCCAAGATCAAGGCATCTCCTCATCCCTCCTATCTGGTACTTGACTTCTTCACTGACCTCGATGTCTTTATGTTGTTCCTTTACACGCTTGCATCTTGTTCCTTTCTCTCACTTGAGGGAGGATTGAAGCACTGAAAGAGTTATCATCTCACCCGGGGCCTGCAGATGGTCACTTGGTGCTTGCGGCGGGAATGGCAGCTGGGGCTGTGTCAGGATCGGCTGCATGGCTGGTCTTTGGTGTTCTCTGCATTCAATTCCAACCTCAGGGCCACTCTGCACAGGTTGCAGGGCTGTCTCTGGTCTCAGCCGCATGATCTCATGCGGCAGCTGCACTGGGTGAAGGGGACCTGGTGGCAAGATGTGAACAGCTGCGGCCCGGCTCTGCCTCAGCCAAAGCCTCCGCAGTCTCCCTGCCTTCCTGCCTGGCAGCTGCTGGGCCCAGCCCAGCTGGGACAGGGCCCAGTGGGCTCCCCGGAGAGCAGCCCGGCCCTGCGGCAGAGCCTGCCCGGCCCAGCCAAGTTGAGACAGGGGCCAGGCCAGCCTTGTTACCTGTTTCCAGGCCGGAAGGAAAAGAGGAAGTTCCCGAGTTTCTTTCATCTTTAACATGTGTTTTTCACAGAGGCGTGTCCAGCTTTCTAGTGGCTGGAGGCTTTGCATCGCTTTCGTAAATGCGTCCCCTGCAAAACCATGACACCATCCCTTGTAAACCAATTATCCCCTCTTTCTTCTGCCCTACTCTTTTAAATTATCTCAAGTTCCTTTGATTTAAAAGACAGTTTCTCTGACAGTGGTAGGATTACTTGGAGCAAAGGGAAGATCTTAGAGATTTCTGGCTACAATGAAGCTTTCTGAGCTTCTTCAGCAGCCAGTTGGTTACCTATTGCCTCCTCTGAGCACCTTGCCTGGTATCCTCTAACGTGTATTACTGACACCCCTTTTGGCAAATTCATCACCTCCAACAGGTGAGAAATTAAGCTTTCATGAGCTAATGTTTCTCCCCTGCAGGTCAATAAACCATTTTCCCTCATAATTACCCAAATGCATGTATCACCCCATATGCATATTCATAATCAGTAAAAATATTCACTATTTTGTCTTGATATAATTCACAGGCTCTTACAAGCACATACAGCTCCACTGTCTGAGCTGACCATGTGGGCAGCAACCTCCCCCCCTTCATTCAATTCCCTTCCATTAATGATAGCATATCCTGTAAATCGCTTTCCTTCTATAACCCTTGAAGGCCCATTAGGAAACACATTTTCTCTCTCAGGACAGGGAGTGTCTCATGACCCTAGCCAGGGTCTGGAGATCTCTGTCTTGAACCCATTCATGGGTTTCTTCCTGGCACCCCTCTTCAGGGCCGTTCAGACAGGAGGCTGGGTGAAACCCTTCCCTACTTTTCAATTCTAAGTCCTCCTGTTTCATTAAATAAGATTCATATTGTAATAATCAAGTGCTGGTCTTCCATGTAGAGGCTCTTTCAGTTAGCAAAGCTTTAACCTGATGTGAAACTAACAATCAAATATCTTCCTACTGTCAGTTTTCAGGTCTCAGTTACCATCAAGGCTGTGGCTGCACAGTTCTGCAGACAATGAGGCGAGCCTCTGGCCACTGGGTCTAACAGCTTAGAAAAATAACCAACAGGCTGCCCTGTTCCCCCATGTTCTTGTGCCAAAATTCCTTTAGCATAGCCCTGTTTAACATCCACATATAATTCAAATTCCTTTTTCTGCATCTGGAAGAGCTAAGACTGGAGCATTAACCAATTGATCTTTAAATTTTCTAAAGCTTTGCTCTCCTTCTGGTGTTGATACCACAGCATTAGGACTGCCTTGGGTTAAAAAGTCATATAAAAGTTTGGCCAAACTAGAAAAATCTTTAATTCATTTTCTGCAGTGCCCCACCAACCCTAAAAACTGCCATAACTCCTTCTTTGTCTGGGGTAATGGTACTTGTAAAATCCCTTGTATTCTGTCTGGATCAATACACCATAACCCTCCAGTCAATGTGTCCCAAATACTTAACCTTTTTCTCTACCAACTGCACCTTCTTTTCAGATACTCTAAATCCCTTTTTAGCAAGAAAATTAAGCAGCTTCACAGTAGCTTCTTCAACCACCTTTTCCTGTTCCCCTGATAAAAGCAAATAACCTAACTCCCAAGAGTGGAGTAAACTCTTTTAATATTTCCTGCAAGGCTTGCCCAAACAAAACCGGTGATTCTGTATATCCCTGCGGGAGGACTGTCCATGTCAATTGTTGTTTTACCATCTACCCTCATTTTTACTTCTGCTCCCACTCAAAGGCAAAATACCGTTTACTGTCCTTGGTAATCAGACACCTCCAGAAAGCATCCTTCAAATCCAGTACTGAATAATGCTGATGTGAAGAAGGGATTTGATTCAAGATGGTATAGGGATCTAGAACTGTGGGATGCCTTGGTTTGACAATTTCATTTATTATTCTTAGTTCTTGCACCGTTCTGTAGGTTTTATCCTGTTTCTTAACCAGCAGGATAGGATTGTTATAGGGAGGCTTAGATGGCTCTAAAAGAACTGCCTTTAGCAGGGACTCAATGACAGGCTGTAACCTCTTCCTTCCCTTGAAATAGGGTATTGCTTTTTAGACACCACTTGTCCTGGTTGCTTCAAAGCAATTTGGTGTGAGAAACAAGGCTCACTCTTGAAATTTTTAAAAGTTTAATAAGGGATAAAAGGGACTTTTACAGTGCTGGGTGCATAGCCTTAGTCAGAGGCACACGGTTAACTTTGGCAATTTTTCTTATATACCTTTTCATTGTATTGGTTAAATACATATTCATGAGGATTATACATATTCAAACATTCATTTGAGCTTACATGTTCCAGGAATTCTTTTGGTTCGACCTTTGACTCATCTTCTTAAAGTATATGCCATGCTGCAGATGAAATTTATATTTTTCACAATGCCTCTGCTCTGTGGTTTGACAGTTCTTGATAACCGGAGGGTCAGTGGTAAATTTCTCTTTGCATTCTTTCTTTCAATGTTTATTTTCCTGGTTCTTTTCAATGCTATCATACAGATAAGATACTCCACAAGTACATTAAATCATTAGCCATTTTACAAAAATATCTGACTTATTCTCACTATTGTCAGCTAGTTACACAAATAAAGGCATTAGCTGCTTTAACATTACATAGTCTCTATTTTAATATTTTGCAAAAGCCTAAGCTATAATATATGTTTATCACACTAATATATAAGCTACACCAGGCCAGGGCATTGGCCACAAAAGCTGACAAATTATACTATATTAAAGCAGTTAAAAGTGATTGCAAGTGGTACTATATCAAAATAATTGTGATTAATAATAAATTGCAAAAGCCAATACATAATAGCAAAAGCCATCAACTACGTAGTTGTTTATAACATTTGGAGAGTCTTTATATCTAATTTTCTGTATTTTTCTGGGGCTGCCCACACTTCTGGGTTTATTTCAACCTATGCCTTCTCAGACATTTTACACAGTTACCACACTGTTAGCTTCTATATAATTTTTCATAATACTAATTTGCATTCCCACTTTAGCTATTAAATCCCTTCCCAGTAAATTACAATCACAATTAGGAACAAACAGGAATTCATGCATTTCAAACCTACCCCCCACATCTACTAGAAGCAGTTGAATAAAATGCACTCACTCATGTTTTCTACTCACCCCTTGAATAATCAATGAACCTTTTGACAATTTTCCTCCCTTAGGGATAAAATTCAAGGTGGCTCAAGTGGCCCCTGTGTCTATCAGGAAACACACTTCCTCTTGATCCAGACCCACCTTAAAAGTTATCAAGGGCTCCAGTGTGGTGGGGCTCTGGTATAATGGGAGCCCCTGACACCCCTAATGATTCATCTGCATTATCCTCTGGACTTCCTCCTCCTGAGGATCCAGCTGTCTCTGTGGATATTCCTGCTTCCAGTGTCCCTCTGCCCTGCAGATAGCACACTAATTCTTTCCCAACTGCTGTTTGGGTTGGCTCTCCCCTGCTGAGGAGGGAATGCCTCTGCCACTTCCTTGTGGCCGACCCCATCTCTTCTATCCTGAGGGACCCCTTGGGTCCTGCAGTTTATCTCTCTTGGGTCATAAAAATTCTGCTATCAGCTTTGCCTTTGCTTTTGCCTTTACTTTATTCCTTCTTACAAACACTTGCTGTATCTTTCTAACAAGTTCTTCCAAGGACTTATTCTGTCCTTCCTCTAGTGCCGCGCTGCCGTCCGAGTCTCTCTACTCCCCCGGACAGGGGAGGAGATTGCACCGGCTGAGCCCAAGGCACCACAGCCACATTTTCCCACAGCTCAAAACCATTTGTTTTTCCAGTGAACCAAACAAAATTCTTAAAAGAAAATCTTAATCCTTCCACATATAATCTGCATTTCTCAGATATGTCTTCTCCTTGTGTTCACTCTCTCACACACCAGAGCTGGTCCCTGTCCTGCCGGAGTGTTCAAATGGCTCCTCCCCATCCTGGCACTCCTGATGGGTATGGTCAGCAGCATCACAGGCAGCCGGGCCGCCCTGCAGCCTCATGGGGGCTGGCAACCACTGCCGCCCCTGCCTGGGGGTGGCGGCGTCAGGCACTGCCTGGTGCTGACACCCGACTGCCCCACAGCCCCCACAGGGCCCCAGCCCCTGCTCCTGGTCCTGCACCTCCACACCAGGTCCTGCCGCTCCTTGCCTTAGCCATATCTCTCTACACTCTCTTTCAACTAATCTTTTCTCAACATATCAACACTATTTGTCCATCTCCTGCTGTCAAGATTCTTTCTTGACTCTCCTTATTGCCCCCCGGGCATGGATTGTCAAGACTCTTTCTCAACTTTCCCTTATTGCCCTCTTTGGGCATCCATGTCTTTAATTACTTCTGGGAGAACATGTAAATGAACTCCACATTCTTCCAAGGGATTGTCAGGAAAATTAATCCACAAAAACCAGAGATTTATATCCAAGAAGGAGACAGAGGAGTCCTGTTACTTTATTTGAATAAAGGGAGAGGCCATGGGGCATTCACCTGGGGTCTCTCAATTTTTTGGAGGATGAATCCACCTTTTTATCCTAATTTTCCAGCTGCATGTCCCTTTCTCTATCCCCATTGGCTGAGGTACTTGAGAGGTATAGACATCCCAAAACGCCTAACAGATAAGACCCCCCTCTAATGTATACCCCCTGCCCTTTGTCTTTTCCTTGTGTCACTCAGTGGAATTCCTTATGGAATTTATGGTTCTTCCCCAGTCTCAGGAACCCAATCAATCTCCCAGTGCCAGCCACCACCAAGTGGAGCTGGTCACTAAAACCGGGTGAGGTGCACCTTTAGTTCTGCTTGCTGCCCGGGGTCCCCTTGATGGTGGAAATACCCTGGACAAGATTCCCCAGATTGTCAGGAAAATTAATCCACAAACACCAGAGGTTTATGTCCAGAAAGAAAACAGAGGAGTCCTGTAACTTTATTCAAATAAAGGGAGAGGTCATGGACATTTCCCATGGGGTCTCTCAAATATGTAGAGGATGCAGCCTCCTTTTTGTGAGAAATGACGCTCACTTTTAAAATTTCAAAGGTTTATTAAACCTTAAGTGAATACAACAAAAGACTGAATAAGGAAAAAGAGCACCACTGGGAGCAAAGGACTCAAACACCATATGCTAGTCCACAAAATGGATGCTCTGCCTTTTATACCCCTAGCCCCTCCCAAAGTCTTGTCAGTCAACTCCTTCTTCATCATCCATTGGTGGAGATCACCTTCTTACATCTTGATTGGCTGTAGGGTGTTGCCATAGTAACAAGCCGGCCCTCCCCAAATGCCCTGCCTACCAAGGCCATCCCGTGACAACCATACAAGGGGGAGGGGAAAGATGAGTATGGGAGGACATATTATAGTAACATAACTATATATCTACAAAACTTCTAACATACACATAATATTCACCCCTTAATTGTGAGTGCCAACCATTGCATTACTCATCTATAATACTTTTTATCCTAATTTCCCAGTCGCATGTCCCTCTCTTTTTCCCCATTGGCTGAGGTACTTGAGAGGTACAGACTTTCCCAAATCGACTAATAGACCCCCTTTGAATGTTTACCCCCCCCCTTTTTTTCTTTTTCCTCATGTCTCTGTTCTTTTTCTCTAAATCTAGAGATTTAGCAGAGTCTTGAGTAACAGTCTGTGTCAATCAGTGGCATTCCTATGGAATTTATTGTACCCCCCCATTGCTTCTTTCACCTCCCTGTATCTGGCCTTATCTATCATCAGGCCCACAGTTTGTTTGTAAAGATACTTCCTTCTCATTCCTTTCAGTGTTAAGACTGAGTAAGTTCCACTAGTGATTGTCACATTTCTGTTGTTGTTCCTATGTTTATACTGATGTATGTTTATATAAATTTATATATTTTTCTTACTGCTTTCCATAGTGGATGGGAAAGGTTCCTACCTCAATTTAGTTTTGGGAGCTCATATAGTTATGGAAACTAATTTATGTACCTCTTCCTATCTCCTCAGGGCAAAGTATGAAATTACCAAGGGAAGCATGTGCAGTAATGATAAGAGATGTGTTATTGTGCAGAAGTGGCAGCTGGAAAGTTCTCTCCAGTTGCAAAAGTGACTAGAATAAAGATTTTGGATTGGAGAATCACTGAAAGTTATGGCTAAGTTGAAAAAGTTTATGATCAGACATCAGGACCCTGAAAATTACATGCTGAGGAGATTGGAATGAGTTCTGGGGATCTGACTGAAGCCTAAAATTGTGCAAGAAAATAAAACTCTATAGTTAGGTGACTAAAGAGCAGGTATTTGTTTATTCAGCGCTGGGACAGAGGGGCATCTCTCCGCCAAAAACTCACTCAATCTTCTGTAGCCTTCAGTTACATTTTAAAAGTCCTTCTACACAATGTCACAATTAGAACATATTATTAGTGTGAAAAACACCAATCACTTGTTTTTAAAATTTTAAAAGTTTAATAGTAATAAAATGGTTATTAAAATAGTAATATAATTAGAGTAATAAAAATTTGGACAATTTGGATTAGGACAATATGAGACAATAAGAACAAAGAGTTACCGACAGTCCGAGTACCTCTTTCTGGGCAAAATAAGCCTGAAAAAGGACACATGTTAACAGAGGATTAACCCTTAAAAGCAATAGCCTGTTGCATATTCATACATCTCATACATGATGCATAAATTCCATTCAAACACAGGATTCTGTCTGGTCAGTGTCAACTTCTTCCTCTGAATCCTGATGGCGTCTTCAGGGCTGAGCGAGGTGGGAAGAAGTTAGTTTCTTCTGATATGAGAGCAATAAATTCTTTTTCTCTGAAAGATTTAGGTGTCCTATGGCTGCTATCTCGGTGCGAGTACTTCATTCTTCTCTTTAAAAAAAGTATCTTACATAGCATAGTTTCTATTTTAACATTATGTTATAACCTAAAACTATGTTTAACACACTACTTAAGAAAATTAATACAGCATAACTTTCTAACATAACACATATAATATTCATTTTACTATTTGCAAAAAGCCAATTATAAAATATACATTTTTCACAATTAGCATACTCATATTTGCATAAAGCTGTGTCATGGTTTTGCAACAGTTTGTTGCTTTTGTGCATGCGTCAGTTCCTTCTGTGGGGGTCATCAGCCTTCTGGTGGTCTTTTGACAAAGGCTTCTGTAGTCTTCCTTACATTTGAACTTTTTACCTCTATCTTCAGCGCATGTCTGTTGCTTCTTGTTTTTCAGTCTAACCTGTTTTTAGCTAATTTTGCACTTTGCAAGTTCCATTAAAATTTACTATCTTGCTCTTGATTGTGCTTGTTGTCTCAGTGGCTTTGCTATCTTGCATTCTTTGCTATCTTGCTTGTTTTACCTGCACATCTTGTTACAATGTTACTTGTAGTTAACCTTTTGTTACATACCACTTAGGATTCACTCCCTGAAACCTGGCTGATGGGTGGAATAGGAGTAGTAACTTTGGGCATGTATATTTGTTTGTCTAACATCTGAGAATGCTAAACTCCACAGAAGGAAAATACTGCCTTCAAGAAATCACCACAAATCATGGACCTATCTGCTGAGCTCTGGGCACTGCAGCTGACAGATGCTTTTGAATTTGAAATAGCAGTTACTGTATATATGAATTCCAGTATGCTTTCCTCTTTACTTTCTGCTCTGTTTGCTAGGAAAGATGTGTGCTAATGTCTTTACAAATAATTTGATGGGTGAAGGTATGGGTGTTAATATCTTTGAAATGGGTCTTAATGTTTCTACTGACTTTGGGCAGCAGGTTTGTTACTGGACCCACACAGTTTGGCTCCTGAAATAGACAAGGGTCTGCACGAGCCTGAACTTCTGAACTCGAGGGTAAAATAGTAGGTTCAAGGGAGAATATGTGGAAAGCGGTTCAGGAAGGCTGTACCTTCCTAGTACTTCAGCCAATGGGGAAAGGGCAACATGTGGCAGGGAGTTTATGATAAAAGGAGGCTGAGCCCTCCAAAATGTCGAGAGAGAAAAGCCTGAGGGCGTGTGCCCCGGTGGACTCTCTCCCTTTATTCAAAAAAAGTTGCAGGACTCCTCTGTCTCCTTTGTAGACAAAAACCTCTGTTGTTTGTGGATTTTCTTGGCACTAGAAATCCCACCAAAAGGGGGAAAGGGACCCTGATTACACAAGGGGAAAACCAACATAAGGGTAGTCCTGGTCACTCTCTTGTGAAAGGAGTTGATCAATAGTTAACTCATGCAAGCATGAGTTAACTATCAAGAGTCAGCAAATCTTAATCACAAGCCTAAGAAGCAGGATGCACCTTAGCCTTTTCAATATAAGAGAAACAGAATGCACCTTGCCAAGATAAAAAGAAACAAAACCTATTGTCAGCAGAAAATGCTGAACCAGCCAGCGAAGGACTGTGCATGCTTCAAGAAAGAAAGGTGAAAAGGGCATGTTATAGATACATATTATAATATTGGCTGTTCACAAATATTAAAATGGATTTTATATGTGTAATGTTAAAGTAACTTTGTTATAAAGATATAGTTTTTATTTATGTTGTGATGGAGAAGGAAGACTTGCACACCAGATGATGAACAACAAGTCTCAAAAGTTTATTGGATAGGCACACACATTTATAGCAGTGTTAATAAGGCCAATGCATATTGCAAAAATTGAGCTCATCATTGGTTAGTCATTTATCAGTCAACTACGTCTACGTTTACATTCTTGTGTTCACCTTGTTATGGTTTCTTCTATCGTTCCTTCATTCTTGCTAGCTAACGAGCTTCTCCCACAACCTCAAGTTTCGGCAAGGGCACAGTGACCTTGCTGCTTTTATCCTCGTCTCCTTCTTGCTTTCAGCATGATCTTTGTTAGCTAGCTAACTATCTACAAAATCCTCTACATTTCCCCTGTTTGTATCTCGGGCAGATTAATCTGGCTGTGGCCCTTATCCAGGAGCCAGCTTGTTACAAAGCTCTCAACAATGTTGTTAATTAAGCTTAGACATAGCTGATATAAGTATATTTGTGTTTAAATGCCTACTTAAATAGGATAACATCCAATAAACATATGAAGAAGACACCTGCTACAGATATGCCAACTATTAACACTCACCGTCTGAAGACAGTATAGACCAAAGCCCAAAAACTAGAGGTGATAAAAATAAACTAAAAGCACAACCCAAAATTACACATACTCTAAAAAAGCAGATCCAAAGAAGAGATATGCTAAACAATTCTTAAAACATGTAAACTAGTTTAGAGAAAAGTTTACTATACATAAGAGTCTACAAATATGCAGCAGTCTTGTTATAGATAGATATTATAATATTGGCTTTTCGCAAATATTAAAATGGATTTTATATGTGTGATGTTAGAGTAACTTTGTTATAAAGATATAATTTTTATATCTACTCTTAATTAAGCTTAGACATAGTAGTGAAATAGCTATGCTTGTGTTCAAATGCCTGCTTGAATGGGATAACATCCAATGAACACAGGATGGGTACACCTGCTGCAGATATGCCAACTATGAGGACACACCATCTGAAGAAAGCATGGACCAAGGCCCAAACTGGAAGTGATAAAGAGAAGGAACCAAAACCACAGCCAAGAAACACACATGCTCTAAAAAGGTGGACCCGAGAAGGGGCCATGTAAAATTGTTCCTTGAAAATGTAAACTAGTTTATGGATATGCATAAGGGTCTATGAATATGCAACAGGCTGATGTAAGGGAAAAGGTATTTAAGGGGTATCCCCAAAGGTGTGTGGTCTTGGTTTAGTGCCAAGATGCACCCTGTCACATTCATATTTTCTGAAAAATCCCTTTGCCCAGGATTTTTCTCCTGGGAAGCTGAGAAGCCTCAGAGAAAAAGGAAAACAATTTCATCTAATTTGCTTCTCCTGTGTTTTTCTCCTTTGGAATGTGTTTGGAGATTGTTTATCCAACAGGTGATTGTTTCATTGGTTTTTGCTGTGAATTGTTTTGTCTCAATGGCCAACCAGTGCCAAGCTGTGTCGGGACTCTGGAGAGAGTCACAAGTTTTCATTATTATCTTTTTAGCATTCTGTAAGTATCCTTTCTGTATTCTTTAGTATAGTTTACTATAGTATTCTTTAATATAATATAGTGTCATAAAATAATAAATTAGCCTTTTGAGAACATGGAGTCAGATTCATCATTCCTTCCTGCCATGAGGGTCCCCACAAATACAGTAGCACCTGGCCATAATAGCCTTTGTTTTATGATCCTTGTCTCCTATTGTCCTTTAATAAACTTTTTAAAGTTTCACAGGAGTGGGAACGTGTTTTTCACAAGGCTGATGTAATAGAAAAAGTATTTAAAGAGTATCCGCAAAGATAAGTGTAGTCTTGGCTGAGTGCCAAGATATACCCAGCTGTAATAACCTTTGCTCTAGAGTCTTTATATCCTATTGTCTTTTATTAAACTTTTTAAATTTTCACAAGAGAGTAAACGTGTTTTTCACAGGCAGAGTGAAGAAGACTGCCAGCCTCTATCAGACTGACCCCTGAGGAAGACTTGGAGCCTTCCTCGGTGCCACCACCAGAGTACACTGCACTTGTGCATCACATATGCTAATGATATTAATGATTTCCATGAAGTAATTTGTATAACCACTCCTATCCCAAGGAATGTAATGAATATGCATGAATTTAACAATAAATTGTGCTGTGTAAAAGTTCTGAGTGTACGTGTTAGGAGGAGCGATCCCCCACGTACCCAGCACGGAATAAAGCAAATACCCACCTCACTGAGTTAGTCTCTGAGGTGACTTTTAGCTCAGCATTGGAGCGAATCACTTGAGCCATGGGATGGTTGCCAAAAACTGGAGAGATTGATGTCTCTGAGACACTTCAGGATGCCTGTGTGTGTTGGGGGGGGCAGGTCAGGCCTTCCCTGGTGAGATAGTGAACTACTCCTTACCCCACCCCCCAGAGCAAGCATGATGTGCCACTCAGAGACACAGCAGAGGGAGTGCTCCATTCTCCCCATACCGAGCACCAGAGAAATCAAGGAAACAGAAATCCCCCTGGGGAGGGGAGGCCCAGGAAGGGCAAGGGAATTAACATACCTCTTAGAATTTCTATATGGGTGCTTTTCTATATATTTTCTTTCTTTCCCTCTCCTTCTTCTTCTTCTTCAAAAATTTTAATTAGTGTTATAGATGAGTAATGCGATGGTTGACTCTCACAATTAAGGGGTGAATATTAAGTACATGTTAAGAGAAGTTTTGTAGATGTATAGTTATGTTTCCCCTCCCCCTTGCATTGTTATCACAGGATAGCCTTAGTAGCCAGGGCATTTGGGAAGGTTGCCTTGTTACTATGGCAGCAACTGACCTCCAACCAATATGTAAGAAAGTGACCTCCACCACTGGACAGCAAAGAAGGAGTCGATTGACTACACTTTGGGAGGGGCGAGAGATATAAAAGGCGGAACATCCATTTTGTAAATGAGCACATGGTAATTAAATCCTTTACTCCCAGCACTGTATTTTTCCTTATTCAGTCTTCTGTTCTATTTTGATAAGGTTTTAATAAATCTTTTAAATTTTTTTAAAGTGAGTATCGTTTCTCACAAATGAGGGTTTGTCCAAGATATGCACAGCGCCTCTGTATCTCTAGGAGTTTTCAAAAGAGAGGTGCGCCCTTCCACAAGTTTGGCGGTTTGATCGGACTCTCCCAGCACCATGGGTGGTCACAGGTCAAAACCCTGAGGACACCAGGAGATTGAATAACGAAAAAAGAAGAAGGGGAAGGTGAGTAACATCCTCATAACTATTTTGCCCAGATTGTTATTCCATAATCTGAGTGTCCAAATGTCAGCTTCACACAAGTAATACACTGTCCTGGTTTAGGGCAAATTTGGGAGAAAACCACCAAAAGGGGCCCCTCCAGAAAGCAAACCCACATGGCCCCTCCCCCCAACTGGTTCGGGAAGGATTTCCTCAGACAGAAGTGGAAAGAACCTGTTTATTGAACAGGCCAAGCACTCCCCAGCACACAAAATGAACAATACCAGATGACAAAACTCATTCGCTGCTCTGAAGAGATGACAAATTCAGAAAGTCTCTCCGGTGGATGGTTGCTCTGTTATCAGTCCCTCTGACGCTGGGAAAGGCTGCAGAATAGGCCCGGGCAGGCTACAAAGTGCAAGCTCTCGGTGTCTCCCCAGGTCCCAGTCTGGAGCAGCTTCGAATGGTTCCAAGAAAAGGGAAAGAAAAACAGTCCAGGGAAAGCTCAGACTGCCTCAGCTAGCTAAACTAACTAACTAAAAAAGCAAAAAGAGCGTGGTGTTCTGCCCCGTCCGTGCCCAGACAACAACAGTGGAGTTCTGTGTTCCAGCAGACTGTGGGGGAGAGTGCAGCTGATAACAAAACTCTGTGCTCCTTCTTCTCCCCGCCTCATAAACAGAACAGACGATTGGGGATACAAGCATTATAACGTCACCCTAGGACATACACGGAACCCATCCAGGTCTGTTTGAAGCTTCAGGATAGTGGACGGTTGGAAATAAAGGGCAGGACATGTGGGAGAGGAAAGCGGGGACCCTGTGGCTGGCAGAACACGTGAGACTGAAAGATTTGCTGGGACTCAGGAGCATCGGAGTGCACCATATTGAGAGCCCCCAGGTTTGTGGCAGGGTTCACTCATCACTGGAGACCGTGCTTGTGTCAGGGCGAGGAGTCGCGGCAGTTTTCCCATCCTGCCAGCACAAAGGAAGCCGGTGAGCTGCTCCACGTGGAGTGGTGGCTTGTGTGGCACTCAGAGCAGGGGAGGGTTTCTGGTGCACAGTCAGTGCGATAATTTCCAGAGCCTACTGAGCCAGGAGTGAGGCGGGGCCACTGCCAGGGGTTCGTGCAGCACTCATAGCAGGGGGGACGCTTCTGGTGCGTGGTCTGCCAGATAATTTCCAGACCCCACTGAGACAGGAGTGAGGCAGGGATGCCACTAGCCAAGCTGAGCCGCCGGCAGGGTGGCCGCCCACACAGCTGGGAGTGAGGCAGTGCTGTCGCCAGCCGAGCCGTGAGCGAGGCGGGGCTGCCACTCATTGGGCGGGGAGAGGGGCAGACACCGGCTCATACCAGCTCCCCTGTAATACTTGCTGGTATAAAGCTGTGAGACCAGAGCATCGAGCCGAGGAGGAGAGGAATGGCAGGGACCAATCCGGTGGTACGAGTGTCCCTAGATTGTAGGTGTTTTGTTTTTTTTTTTTAACTTTTTAGAAGAAAGATAAAGTTCTTTCTTTCTCTTTTTCTTTCTTTCTTTCTTTCTTTCTTTCTTTCTTTCTTTCTTTCTTTCTTTCTTTCTTTCTTTCTTTCTTTCTTCCTTCCTTTCTTCCTTCCTTCCTTCCTTCCTTCCTTCCTTCCTTCCTTCCTTTTTCTCCTTTCCTTGTTTCCTTTTGCCCTCTTTTCCTTTCCCCTCTTGGGAAGGCAGGCCTTGTTGGGCAGGCATGTGGCTATCTGTTGAGATGGGATTGGGAACAAGTAGGGAATCCCCTGTGGAAGAAGGAGAAAGTGAGGAGATACCAACAGGTATACCCCCAGATAGCCCACTAGGAAGGAAAATAGCCTGGTGGAAATATAACCCCAACACCAGAGATAAGGACAAGCTCAAAATGATTCAGTATAGCATAGTGGAATGGACTAAAAGAGAAATTAGGAGTGATCATGTACACTGGCCAAGATATGGATCAGACAAAGGATGGATATGTTGGGCATTAAACATCTATGTAAGAGCTAAGAAACCATTCAATCAGGAAGAGAGTGAATATGCTGACTGCTGGGAAGGGGAGACTTCACCCTCAAAGGTGAGCATGTTTAAAGTATCAAAAAATAAAGAATGGGACCCGTTAGACCATTTTCCCCCTCCACCTCCAGTAGCCCAAACTGCACCTCCCTTGCCCCCTGATGAGCTTAGCCAAAACACTAGAAACAGAGTGGCACAAGGAGAGGAAAGCAGATCAGGGGGTGGGAGCCAAGCAATAGGATTATATTCTCTGAGAGAAGTACCACTGGGTGGGGTGCAGGGAGGAATTAGATTCATAACTGTACCACTCAATTCCTCTGACATGAGAATGTTCAAGAAAGAATTAAAAGGATTACTAGAGGACCCCATTGGATTAGTGGAACAGTTAGACCAATTTCTGGGGCCCAATATTTATACATGGGAAGAGATGCAATCAATAATGACTGTTATTTATACCAGAGGAAAGACATGATCTGGGCGGCTGGGATACGGATATGGGAAAGGGAGCATATGCAGGGACCTCCAGGAGACCTGAAAACGCCCACAGTGCACCTTATTTGGGACCACAACAGCACTGGGGGAAGGCTAGACATGGAGGAGTATACAACATTAATTATAAGAGGTATCAAGGAAGCAGCCCCACAAAATCAGAATGCTCATAAGGCTTTTGATGAGCAGCAAAAGAGGGAAGAAATCCCAACAGAGTGGTTAGAAAGATGCAGGAAAAATGAGGCAATATTCAGGGGTTGACCCTGATAGAGTGGCCGGACAGATCTTGCTAAAGATAAATTTCGTCACTCACGCTTGGCCAGATATACAGAGAAAGGTAGAAAAGTTAGATGGTTGGCAAGAAAGGAGATTAGAAGATCTTTTAAGTGAGGCACAGAAAGTGTATGTGAAGAGAGACAAAGGGAAGGCCAAGGCGAAGGCCAGGGTAATGGTAACAGCCATTAGAGAAGGAAACCAGCATGTAAAGAACAACCCATGTAAGGGAAGGGGACCCCGAATACAAGAAGTTAGACAGAAGGGGGATGCAGCTCCTTGGGACTGGACACAAAAAGGAGAATTTGGGAAACAAGGGAATCTAGGACCAGTTTGCTTTTACTGTAAAGAGAATGGGCATATCAGGAAAAATTGCCCCCAAAAGGAAAAGGACCTGAGGGTCTATGAGACTGAGCAAAAAGGAGAAGCAGAAGACTAGGGGTGTCAGGGGCTCTACATCCTGGGGACAGAATACCAAGACCCTTTGATAACTTCAGAAATAGGTCCCCAGGAGGAAGAATTTGATTTCTTAGTAGACACCAGGGCAGAAAGAACTTGTGTTTATAAAATTCCAAACAGGTGTAAAAAGGGTCAAGATACTGTGCAAGTAGTAGGTGCAAAGGGGGAAGGGTTCAAAGCATCAGTTATAAAGCAAGTAAAGTTTGAATGGACAAATAAAATAGGAATTGGGGGTGTTATGTTAGTTCCAGAAGCAGGGTGCAATTTCTTAGGACAGGATTTGTGGAAGGGGCTCACATCTGGTCTGTGAGTCAGAAGGGGTTAGTGAAAGAGAGGAGATGATAAGATTCACCTTTGTTCCTGAAAGGAGCTCTACCAAGGCGGTCAGCATGGAAAAGAAGGAGAGAGAGAGAGAGATAAATGAGGGGCAGGCCGCCTTGCTCCAATAAATGCTATGCTGATTTACTCTGACCAATGAATAAGTATAAACTTTGTGAAAGAGTCTAAAAAGACAGCATGCTGTAAAATAAATATAGAGAAGCCTTCTTAAATACAGTGTGTTTTTCAGTCTGTTATGACCATCTCAACAGCGACAGGGATTTACAGGTGCAGTTAGACATTGTAGTACTCCCAGAGGAAGTGAAAATGGGAGTTAAGCTTCTCCAATTAAGGGAAGAAGATGAGTGTGAAAAATGCATATTATACGATTTGCTCTTTGCAAATATTAAAACGAATACTATATGTGTTTTGTTGGAAAGTTTTGTTGTATTAATTTGTAGTACTGTATTAATCCTTTTAAAGTAGTGTGGTAAATATAGTTTTAAGCTATAACATGATATTAAAATAGAAACTATGTGATGTAAGATACTAACTAGCTCAAGGAATAGATAAGATAATCAAGAAATTTTTTGCACAGAGATAACAGCAACAAGACACCAAAATCCCAAGAGAAGAATTATTGCCTCCTTATTGGGAAGAACCAGACTTTGAGGAGCCAAAACACTGATGTACAAGATGAGAGGGGAAGTTGACAATAATCAGAAAACACCCTTTGTTGGAAAAGAATTTTTGAATAATGTATGAGATAGATGAATATGCAACAGGCTATTGCTTTTAAGGGTTAATCCTATGTTAGTGAAGTGTGCTTTTGCTTGGCAGAATGCACACAGATGTCTGTAATTCTTTGCTTTTATTGTCCTTTTTTGTCCTAACTCTGATTGTCCAGATTCTTATTGCTCTAATTTTTTATTACTATTTTTATAACTATTTTATTGCTATTAAAATTTTAAGATTTTAAAACAAGTTATTAGCGTTTTTCACAATGAGGAAGAAATTCATAAAATGGTATGGGCAAAACTGAAAAACTGAGGTAAATTAAACATGAAACCTACAGTAATAAAAATACTTAATGAGAACCATCCAGTTCAGGTTTGACAATACCCACTGTCCCTTGAAGGGAGACAAGGATTACAGCAGATGATCCAGAACCTCCTTGAGGAGGGGACCTTAGAACCATGTATGTTCCCCCATAATACACCCATATTACCAGTAAATAAGTCAGATGGAACTTACAGGCTTGTCCAAGACTTGAGAAAAATTAATAAAAGAACAGTGAATCGATTCCCAATAGTGCCTTACCACTATACACTATTGAGTAATATTCCCCAATCACACCAGTGGTTTAGTGTGATAGACCTAAAAGATGCTTTTTGGGTTTGCCCACTAACAGAAGATAGTACAGGTATATTTGCCTTTGAATGGGAGGACCCCGATTCAGGAAGAAAGCAACAGCTTCAGTGGACTAGGTTACCCCAAGGGTTTTCCAAATCCCCAAACCTATTCGGTCAAGCACTAGGCAAAGTACTACAACTTTTCTCCATCAAACCTGAGGATAAAACTTATCCAATATGTAGATTATTTGCTTCTCTCAGGACGGGAAGAAAAAAAAGTTTGGGAATCCATCATAGCATTGTTAAATTTTCTGGGGGACTAAGGACTTCAGGTAACACAAGGGAAACTCCAATTTGTAGAGCATGAAGTAAAATACCTAGGACATGTGATTTGTCAAGGGAGCTGGCAACTGAACCCTGAGAGAATTAGGGGGATAGTCTCACTTCCACGGCCAAAAACTAAGAGGGAGGTTAGAAAGTTTTTAGGCTTGTTAGAATATTGTAGGCTATGGATTGAAGGATACACGCAGGCCATCGGGTTCTTATATGAAAAGTTAGTAGAAGAAGAAAAAGAAGATAGGAAAAAAAAAAGATGAGCAAAAGTTTGAAGCTTTAAAGCAAAAATTAGTCAGTGCACCAGCACTGAGTCTTCCTGCCTTAGACAAACCTTTCTATCTGTTTGTAGATATAGAAAAAGGGGGAGCACATGGAGTGTTAGCCCAGGACTGGGGAAGATCCAGGAAACCAGTGCCCTATTTATCAAAACTGCTGGACCCTGTCAGGCAGGGGTGGCCAACCCACATTCAGGCAGTGGCATCAACCACCCTATCTGTAGAAGAAAGCAAGAAATTAACCTTTGGGGGAAAATTGAAAATATATACCCCACACTCAGATAGAAGTATCTTAAGCCAAAAGGCTGAGAAATGGCTCACTGATTCCTGAGTGTTAAAGTATGAAGCCATCTTAATAGATAATGATTTAGAACTAATTGTAACCAACTCAACCCTGCCCAATTTTTGTATGGAGAACCAGATGAGGAACTAGTACATAATTGCCTAGAGGTTATAAACTATCAGACTAAAGTAAGAGAAGACCTAACAGATGAACCACTCCAAGAAGGAAAACGATTGTACATCAATGGATCTGCAAGGGTAATCCAGGGGCACCGGGTGTCAAGGTACGCTATAGTAGATGAAGAATTACTAGCCATAGAAAAGGGAAAGTTGCCTTCTGCCGCTTCTCTTTCCCCAGCTAGCTGATGTTAAGGGAGGGGGGCGGCAGTTTTTCCCCCACGAGCTCCGTAGAATCCCAGTTGTCAGTTGTTTCAGCGCAGTATAAAACACAGGCAGCGCACACGGGTCCCAGGGAAACTTTATTTGATGGCAAAACTTCCCCTTTTTCGTCCTGGGCCCTGATCAAGGGGTGAACAAAGACTTTTATGTCGGGGGAAAGTCAGGGGAAGGCACAACTTTCAACAAATCAGGAGAGTTGGGAGTAAAAACCTAGGCGGGGAATAACAGTAGTGAACCAATAAACTTCCAAGGAAGAAAAACAGTCTTAGGAAATGGGTAAAGTTTGGAGAAATAGAAACTAGAAACTAGCTGACGAAATATCTAGGAAAAAGGCGGAGACAAAAGAAAAACAGCACCAAGGAAAACCACTAAATCACAAATCAAACCATAAACCTACTAATAAAACAAAAAGCACGATACAACAACCTTCCAACTGGTCAGCCCAAGCATGTAAGTGATATGCCTGTCCTAGGGTGATGTTAGGGTACTTGTATCCCCAGTCATCTATTCTGTTTATGCTGGATATTATGTTCTGTGACTTCAAGACTGGATCTGAAGTCAGCCTGCTCACTCTCCCACAGACAGCGGGACACAGAGACAGGGCAGTACTTAGAGCTGCTTTATGTTTTGTCTTTGGCTTTTTGCTCTTGCTTTCACTTTGATCTTGCTTTGCTCCTTCTTTGCTCTTGCTTTTGCTCCTGCTTGTTAGTTAGTTCAGCTAGGCAGTCCAAATTTTCCCTGGACTGCTTTTCTTTCCCTTTCCTTGGAAGCATTTGAGCCTGCTCTGGACTGGGACCTGGGAAACGGAGAGTTTGCACCTTGTGGCCTGCAGCAGCTATTCCCAGAACCAGAGGGACCGATAACATAGCGACCACTCCCAGGAGAGACTTTCTGAATTTGTCATCTTTTTCAGAGCGATGAAAGAGTGTTGTCATCTGGTATTGTTCATTTTGTGTGCTGGGAGGTGCTTTGCCTGTTAAATAAACAGGTTCTTTCCACTTTCTGAGGAATCTTTCCTGAACTGGTTTAGGGAAGGGGACGTGTGGGTTTGCTTTCTGGAGGGGCTCCCTTTGGAGGTTTTCTCCCAAATTTGCCCTAAACCAGGACAATGCCCTGAAATGGGCTCTGGAAATATTAAGACAGAAAAGAGGAACAATATATACAGACTCAAAATATGCTTTTGGAGTAGTACATACCTTTAGAAAAATTTGGGAAGACAGTGGGCTATTAAGTTCAAAGGGAAAGGGACTGATTCACAAAAAACTTATATTAGAGGTATTCGAAACCTTACAGTTACCAGAAGAAGTGGCAGTTGTATATGTTAAAGGACATCAAAAAGGGGTGACCCAAGAGGCACAGGGGAACAAGCGAATTTGGAAGCTAAAAATGCAGCAGAATCAGGGACAGAAAAACTAATGATGGTGTTAACTCCCATGAGAGAAATACAAGAAGTCCCCTTATTCAGTGAGACAGAAGAGAAAGAACTCCTTAAAATAGGAACCAAGAAAGATAATGAAGGGAAGTAGAGATTAGTGGATAGGAGGTAAGCGTTGAATAAACCCCTTGCCAAGAAAATGTTGGAAGGCATGCATGGTACAACATCCTGGGGTACTCAAGCGCTAAGCAATCAATTTCTAAGGGAGTGGGGCTGCATAGGAATTTTTGGAATAGCTAAGCAAGTAACTGAACGGTGTGTGATATGTCAACAAATGAATAAGAAAGTCATGAGGAAAACACGCAGAGGAGGGCAAGAAGTAGCCTTACGGCCCTTTCAAAACATCCAAGTAGACTTTACTGAGCTTCCCCAGGTACAACAGTGGAAGTTTTTGCTAGTGATAATAGATCACTTTGATAGTAAAAGATTTTAAGATCATAGAAAATTCAGGGAGTTAGAAAGAAAGCTAGGCTTAGTAGGCCCTGGGAAAATGTTAGGCCTTGTGTTTGCTGGATCATGTGAAACTGCACCTGTGTAACCAGTATATGATAAATGATATAATTGTTAGATGTGATGATTGTTTAGTAATTAGATATAATTATTGTTTAATCGTAAGAAGAATCACGAGAAACTATGTTCAAGGGTTTGAGGGGGGATCACGAGAAACCCATGTTTGGATGAAATCAATTTATCCAATAGAGTTTAATAGTTTAATAATTAATCTGTAAGTTATATAACGATGGAATATAAAAACATTTTTATTCCGAACCCATGGCAGTCAGATTTGGGTCTGTACCCCTGACACCCAGAGCTCTTCAATAAAAGCACCTGCATATAATCATTTTGTGATTATGTGTTCCTGAACGCTAACATTTTTGGCAACCCTAGATGGGCCCTGTGAGTGCTGCTGAGCGAGTTCGCGACTCGATCATTCTCCAGCCAGCACCGAGGGATTCTCGGGGAGCCCATCTGCTGCGACCATCTCCACTGCTCACAACATCCCCGGGAGAGAGGTAAGGTGCTTTCACTTTGGTTTGGTTGCCTGCCAATAAGACGCAGCGAAAGTTACACTTGGTTGGGCTAAGGAATTCCTGATGGTATTGCCTAGGCGCTGTCTGTTAGACAATCGTGAATGCATTGCAGGCTCGGCATTTGTGGTGTATTGTAGTTGTAATATGGAGAAGCTAAAAGGGATTTTGGGCAGCAATGCCCCCATACCGCGAACTTCTCCTTTGGGGTGCTTATTAGCACATTGGAAACGGTAATTTTGGGGAAGAGTTATGTAAGGCTAAGTTGATTGATTGTTGTAATACTTGGTGGCCAGAATATGGAGGATGGCGAAAAGTGGCCAAAGAATGGGTCTTTGCAATATAACACCATTTTGCAGTTGATGTCATTTTGTAAGCGAGAAGGAAAATGGGACGAGGTTCCGTATGTTGATTTGTTTTTCTATTTGCGAGGTAAGCCAGAATGGCAGGTTGAATGTGGATTAATGGTGGTTAGAGCATCTGCAAGTGATAAGTGTGAGGTTTGTGTAAAATAAAAACGTTGTCTGTGGGATCTCAGCACACCACTGTGGAT
>JAGGNK010007948.1:0-15285 GCA_017590115.1 Montifringilla adamsi
TGTATTTTTTATAAAGTTTTAATAAACCTTTCTAAATTTTTGGAAATGAGTATAATTTTTCACAATATGGGGACTCGTCTGGGAGTAAACACCTTGCCCCAGTGGTGCTAGGAGTTCTCGAAAAGATGCACGCCCCACCACGTTTGGCAGATAGTTTCGGACTCTCCCAGGGCCACCGGTGGTGGCAGGCTGGAAGCCTGGAGACAACAGGAGGCTGGATAAAGAAAAGAGAAGAAGGGAGGGTGAGTAACATCCTCATAACTTTTTTTTGGCCAGATAACGACTCCATAATTCCGATATAGGAAAGCAAACTTCACGCCATTACTATACTAGATCCGTCTTGGTCCGTTGAAGTTTTAGGATATTGGATGGTAGTAAGGAATGGCGGGATGCGTGATAAAGAGGAAAGCGGGGATTTCCCCCGTGGCTGGCAGGATGCGTGAGATTGAAGGGTTTGTGAGGGGTTTTGCAGCATTGAGCCAGCACACACAAAGGGGGTCGGGGGGCCCATGTGGGGCACCACTGGGGTCTGGTGCGTGGCTGGTGCTGTGGTATCCCAGGCCAGCTGAGCAGCGGTAGCCAGTGGCAGTTTTGGGGAAGTGCTGGCAAGCCAGGCAGCAGACTTGTATCTGGACAGGAACCTGTGGTAGGCCCCCCCCGTGGCACGGGGGGGGGGGGGGGGGGGGGGCGGGGGGGGGGGCTTCTCCTACCTGGCCTGAGCATATATTAACCCATCAGATTCTATGTTTTTCTGGGGGACCTTGACCACGAAGAAAACCATCTGGAAAAGATCAATGGAACATCATTGGGATCCACAGTGTTATAGATAAGTAATGTAATAGTTGGCTCTCACAATTAAGAGATAGATATTATGTGGATGTTAAAATGTATAGTGATGTTATTGTAATATGTCCTCCCATAGTCCTCTTTCCCCTCTCCCTTGTAGTAGCCTTAGTAGTCAGGACATTTGGAGATGGCCAGCTTATTACCAAGAGGTGCAGCGTAACAACACCTGACCTCCAATCAAGATGTAAGAAAGTAATGTCCACCAATGGATGGCAGAGAAGAAGTTGACTGACAAAACTTTGGGAGGAGCTAAGGGTATAAAAGGCAGAGCATCCATTTTGTAGATTGAGCACGTGGCTGATAGTCACAGGGACTCCCAGCGCTGCAATTTTTCCTTATTCAGTCCTTTTGTTGTATTTTTGTTTAGTGTGATAGCTGAGTAATGCGATGATTGACTCTCACAATTAAAAGGCAAATATCATGTATATATGTTAAGAAAAGTTTTATAGATTAACAGTTATGCTTTACCCTCCTTGCGTTGTTATCGGGGGATGGCCTGGGTTTGGGACATTTGGGAGGGTTGACTTGCTACTATGGCAACCCCTGACTTTCAATCAAGATTTAAGGAAGTAAACTCCACCACTGGACAGCGAAGGAGTCGATGGACAGAACTTTGAGAAGGGCTAAAGGGTTAAAACGTGAAACCTCCATTGTGTGGGTGAGCACATGGTGGGAAAAATCCTTTGCTCCCAGTGCCGTAATATTTTCTCTATTCAGTCTTCTGTTGTATTTTTTATAAAGTTTTAATAAACCTTTCTAAATTTTTGGAAATGAGTATAATTTTTCACAATATGGGGACTCGTCTGGGAGTAAACACCTTGCCCCAGTGGTGCTAGGAGTTCTCGAAAAGATGCACGCCCCACCACGTTTGGCAGATAGTTTCGGACTCTCCCAGGGCCACCGGTGGTGGCAGGCTGGAAGCCTGGAGACAACAGGAGGCTGGATAAAGAAAAGAGAAGAAGGGAGGGTGAGTAACATCCTCATAACTTTTTTTTGGCCAGATAACGACTCCATAATTCCGATATAGGAAAGCAAACTTCACGCCATTACTATACTAGATCCGTCTTGGTCCGTTGAAGTTTTAGGATATTGGATGGTAGTAAGGAATGGCGGGATGCGTGATAAAGAGGAAAGCGGGGATTTCCCCCGTGGCTGGCAGGATGCGTGAGATTGAAGGGTTTGTGAGGGGTTTTGCAGCATTGAGCCAGCACACACAAAGGGGGTCGGGGGGCCCATGTGGGGCACCACTGGGGTCTGGTGCGTGGCTGGTGCTGTGGTATCCCAGGCCAGCTGAGCAGCGGTAGCCAGTGGCAGTTTTGGGGAAGTGCTGGCAAGCCAGGCAGCAGACTTGTATCTGGACAGGAACCTGTGGTAGGCGGGGGGGGGGGGGGGGGGGGGGTTCACGTGGAGGAGCCAGTCAGCTCCCGTGCCGCTTGCGTGGGAGCGGCTTCTGGGTGCAGAAGGAAATCAGGGGCACGCTGGCTGCAGGACCGAATCTTGGCGGACCAGCCACGGAGCAGGGAGTGAGGTGGAGCTGCCACCCACTGAGCTGGGGGTGAGCCAGGCTGGCTGCAGACTGGCTCCCCTGTAATACCCACTGGCATAAGGCTGTGGGACCAGAGTAACAAGCCAAGAAGGAGAGGAATGACAGGGACCAATGCAGTGACACAGAAGTCCCTGGATCATAGCCAGGTTTTTAAACTTTTCGGAAGAAAGGTAAAGCTTGCTTTCTTTCTTTTTATTTCTTCTCTTCTCTGTTGTAGTGTTTCACACCAGAGGAAAGACAGATGATCCAGGCAGCTGGGATACGGATATGGGAAAGGGAGCATGTGCAAGGACCTCCTGGGGATCTGAAAATGCCCATAGTGTGCCCCAATTGGGACCACAACAGCACTGGGGGGAGCCAAGACATGGAGAAATATAGAACTTTGATTATAAGGTGTATCAAAGAGGCAGCTCCACGTAATCAAAATGCCCATAAGGCTTTCAATGAGTTACAAAAGAGGGAAAAAACCCCAACAGAGTGGTTACAAAGATTGAGGAAAAATATGAGGCACTATTCAGGGGTTGACCCTGACACTGTGGCTAGACAGGTCTTACTAAAGATAAATTTCAAATACAAAACAACACTGATAGAGTCAGAATACAACCTGACACCCTGTTGGTCAGGGCGTTGGTAGCAGTCCAATTGAAATGGTGGTTGCAGTCCTCCTGGAGTGACAGATGTGGTTCTGTTGAAGCAGTGATCCTGTAGAAGGGGGTAGTCTTCCTCTGAAGATCCAGTGGTGGTGTAGATGGGCCTGGTCTTCCTCTGGGAATCCAGTGGAGAAGAAAGCCGCTCCTCTGGGAATTCAGTGGAAAAGGTTGCCTGTGGTCTTCCATAACTCTGATTATATCCAGGTAGGAATGCTTGGCTCCTCCCTCTGTGCAGAGCTTCTCACAATGGGATGAGGTAGTTTTATCCGTCATGCAGTGGGACTTAATGGCCCATTAACAGAAGATATCTCCCCTGAGGGCGTATGAGTTGTGGAAGAGATAAAGAAAACTGCCACCAGAGAGTGTCCCCCCGCTGTTGGTCACTTTGGGGCTGCCCCCCCCCCGCTGTTTGCCGACTCGGGGCTGGCCAGGGTTCACTGAGAGGCATCCAGAGAGACGGAGACACTTCTCCTCTCTCTCTCTCTCTCCCCTTTCATTCTCTTGCCTCCTAACTGGTTTCTATTTTTTCCTCCTTTCCTTTTCCCTTCTTAGGAAGGTGGGCCTTGCTGGGAGGGCTTGTGGTTAGATGACTGGGGAAGGCGGCTTCTGTTGGGGGAAGACCTGTGATCTGCTGGTCAGGATGGGATCATGGGTGAGTAGCGAATCTTCAAAGGAAGAAGCAGAGATTGAGGATGAACCAATGGGCATACCCCCAGATAGTCCACTGGGAAAGAAATTAGCCCAGTGGAAATATGACCCCGACACCAGAGATAAGGATGAGAGCAAAATGGTAGAATGGACCAGAAGGAAAATTAGGAGTGATCATGTATACAGGCTGAGATATGTATCAGAGGAGGGATGGATATGCCAGGCATTAAACATGTATGTAAGAGCTAAGAAACCATTCAATCAGGAAGAGAGTGACTACGCTGCTTGCTGGGAAGGGGAAACCACACCCTTGAAGGTGAGTGTATTTAAGGTAGCAGAACATAAAGAATGGGACCAAAAATAGATAACTTTTTTTATTCATAACATCTAGCATCTGGCCAGTGTGAATTCACTACAGTTTCCTAAAAGACAAAAGAAAGTTCATGTCTATTTGAAAAAATAAAAATAGTAAAGTAAGAACTGAGAAAATGAAAAGTTTAAAGTTTGCGTAAACATGCTCCTCACTACTACTTATTATCATCCTAAGTTGTCCTGGTTTTGTTTGGGATAGAGTTCATTTTCTTCCTAGTAGCTGGTGCAGTGCTGTGGTTTAGATTCACTATGAGAATAATGTTGATAACACAGTGATGTTTTAGCTGTTGCTGAGCAGTGCTTACCCTAAGTCAAGGGCTTTTCAGTGTCCTATGCTCTGCAAGTGAGGAGCTGCACAAGGAGCTGGGAGGGAACTGTCAGAGACTGAAATAGTTCATGCCTCAAACACTGATATAAAGTTTTGCTCATTATAGCAAAACTGTATAAAGGAGCCATCAAAGCCCACCCCTCCCTAAAGAATGCCAGACTGGAACTTTGGACTGAAAGTCAAACTGCTGAGATTAGATAAAAAAGAAATCTATTCTTCAATCATCTTAGGCCCAGGGAGAAGTAAACAAACAAGGAAAAGAATGCAAGCCAAACCCAGCAGCCATACTAGGAATAATTTCTGACTTGCTTTGGGGTATGGGAGGCCGTAACCCAGAGACACATTTTGCTGGGATCAGGTTTGCACAGATTTCACCCCCAACCGAGGTGGGGGGAAAAAGTTTCAGTGTGTGGTAACCTCTGCCCAGGGACAGTGAACCCATCCTCACTTACGCAAACTGGCTATGGACCCCCCAACCTTGGGAAGGCTATATCCACAGGAAATTCACATGAGAAACAACTGAGGGGGTGCCTTAATCCATCAAATGCCCCGCAAAGTGCTCCTCAGAGTCATTCCTGAAGCCTTGTACCACAGGACTGCATGTGATGCAACAAACCCAGAGTCTGTTGTAAGAGACAATGGCAAACTCCCCCCCACCCCCACCAGGGAAGTGCCTGGGTTTTCCTACCTGGCCTAAGCATATATTAACCCATCAGATTCTATGTTTTTCTGGGGGACCTTGACCACGAAGAAAACCATCTGGAAAAGATCAATGGAACATCATTGGGATCCACAGTGTTATAGATAAGTAATGTAATAGTTGGCTCTCACAATTAAGAGATAGATATTATGTGGATGTTAAAATGTATAGTGATGTTATTGTAATATGTCCTCCCATAGTCCTCTTTCCCCTCTCCCTTGTAGTAGCCTTAGTAGTCAGGACATTTGGAGATGGCCAGCTTATTACCAAGAGGTGCAGCGTAACAACACCTGACCTCCAATCAAGATGTAAGAAAGTAATGTCCACCAATGGATGGCAGAGAAGAAGTTGATTGTATGAATAGTTAGCAGAAGAAGAGATTAGGTGGGAAGAAGACGATGAACAAGTTTGAAGCTTTAAAGCAAAAATTAGTCAGTGCACAAGCACAGAGACTTCCTGCCTTAGACAAACCCTTCTATCTGTTTGTAGATATAGAAAAAGGGGTAGCTCATTGAGTACTAGCCCAGGACTGTTTGGACACAGGTGTTTATTATTTCTTATCAATATTACAGTCTCACTGCAGTGAGTTCTGCAGTCTTTCATTAACAAGACACAAAATGGCTAACTATCTCTTGTTACAAGGTCTTTTAAGGGTAAACTATCCAATTAAGAAATGTCACCTAAATTATTTTCACTTTTTACCCAATAACTAATCCTTTGAAGTCCGCACTGTGGACTTTTCTGTGCAATTACAAAATACCACCCAAACCCATGATGAAGAAGGAAGAAGGTAAAGAAGAACAACCTACCACTGCCTTAAAACCTCCATCTTGCTTCATATTTATTACTGTATTCTAAAACCCCAAACTCTAAGTCTTCCACCCTGTGATATTACACATTTCTAACCAACTACACACCCGCAATCCCAGTTCTATCAATCAAGAAATTCTTCGCACAGAGATAACAGCAACATGACACCAAAATCTGCAAGAGAAGATTTACTGCCTCCTTATCAGGAAAGACTAGACTTGGTGGTGACCGAGATGACTGATTTAGAAGATGAGGGGGGGAAGTTGACAATAACCAGAAAACACCCCTTGTTTGAAAATAATTTTTTAATAATGTATGAGATATATGAATATGCAACAGGCTATTGCTTTTAAGAGTTAATCCTTTGTTAGCGAGCATGCTTTCAAGAGGAAAGCATCTGAACATTCGTAATTCTTTGTTTTTATTGTCCTTTATTGTCCTAACTCTGATTGTCCAAATTCTTATTGCTCTAATTTGTATTACTATTTTTATAACCATTTTATTACTATTAAACTTTTTAAATTTTAAAACAAGTGATTGGTGTTTTTCACATTAGCAGTGTGTGCTTTTACTTGGCAGAACACACCCAGACATCTGTAATTTTTTGCTTTTATTGTCCTTTCCTGTCCTAACTCTGATTGTCCAAATTCTTATTGCTCTTATTACTATTTCTATAACTTTTATTACTATTAAACTTTTAAAATTTTAACACAAGTGATTGGCGTTTTTCACATTTGCTATCAAATAAACCCATGTGTTGCGGTGTGTTGTCATGGTTTGCCTCATTTTCCCCTCGTTCCTCCCTGAAGCTTCCTTCCCCAGGTGTGTCAATCACCTCCCCTTTCCCCCTCCCTGGCCTCTGCCGAATACTGTCTGTCAGTCCTGAAATTCCAGAAGGGCGTCAAGTGATTAGCAGATTCAAAGGATGCTCTCCACCCCTGGGGGGCCATTGGAGCATCCAGGTGCCTTTTTCCCTAAGACCTCCTCCCCCTGTACCTGGTTGGTGGTCCCTGTACTCCCTCCCCTCCCCCTCTCCTCTGGGTAAAAGGGCAAGCATGCCACGCAGTCTGGAGTTCTGGTGGAGCTGTTGCTAGATTCATGGGCCATGTGGCCCAGAATAAAAACTCTGGATTAAAAACCTCCATCAGAACCGACTCCTTTCTTCACCATTGCCTTAAAGCTTCCCCGTCAGAGGATCTGAGGAGCAGACCCTCCACGGAGGGAGTTCTATCCGCAAGCACCAGAGCTCGGGCATGCCTGGACTTGTCTCCATGTGCTCAGCTGTGACTCACAGCTAGCCAAAGTGTCTCTGGGGTGAAACACCACAGTTGCCACTATGTGACTCAGCAGCAGGGCCAGAGAAGCCAAGGCACGTCCCATTCAGCAATATTGGTAAAATCCAATAATTTACACTATTTTTTGGAATGCAGATCATCAATCTCAATCCCCAGCAGAGCAATACACAATTGGGTGTGCAATGGCAAGGCCCACATGATTTACCAACCTGAGGGTCAGGGTACGCATGTGTTATATGGCCAACATATCCAAAGTGGTTACCTGCTCTTCTGGTAAAACCACACCATGAGCTAGAAAGACCAGTCCAACAACCCAATACCCCAGCTGAAGTCACTTTCAGTAGTGATGAAGAGGCGCTGCACAACACCAGCCAGCAGCAAACAGATGAACCCTGAGATAACACGGGGGATGCTGAAGCAACTACAAGAAAGACCTGAAATCCTGATGCATGGTGTAGGAGTGGCACCAACCCCAGAGAACACCTTCCTGGCCTACCTAGCAATAGTAGCTAGCAACAGTATCATAAGAAGTTTATTCTGTTTTCTTTTTTTCATGCCTTTGGCAACTGCAGAGCAGGTATTTTGGGCTCACATTGTTGACCCTCCCATTTTTAGACCGCTTACATGGTGGGATGCTGAACTACCCATAGCAAGTAAAGATACAAACTGGACAGGAGGCATTTGGCTTCCACCATGGGGACCCTTGGAAGAAAATATACAATGGATCAAAATTAATGGTTCTCAAGCATTTTACACTGACTTGCCCCTAATTTGCATTGCTAAAACCCCTATCCTGGGCTGCCTTGATTTTACAGGAAAATTTCACTTACACTATCAAGACAGTGAGAACACCCAAAACCACTCAGCATACCTTACTTTTGTGTCTATAGTAGGCATTAATTGTAGCAACATGATGAGTAACACCATGTTGGCTGCACCAGCTTGTAGTATCCCATGAACTCCCTCCCTTCCCCCCTGGAGACCAATCCCCTTTGCCCTGCCCTTAGCTCCGCCTGCCACCCCTTCCCCTTTTTAAGCTGCCTGCACCACGTGGTTGCTCTCTCTTTCTTGACAGGTTCCCGTCAGCCACCACATGTGATATCTGGCTGAAATGAAACCTTGCAAAAAGGAGCCTTCTGCCTCTCTCACTGAGCCAGCTGTGGTGAATGTTGTGTGTGGATCTGACTGTGCTGCCTGAAAAATAACCCAACCTGCTTTTCTACAGGAGAGGTTTGTTGGGAACAGATAATAGGCAGCAGCACCCACCATCCAACTCCCGCATTTTTACCAGCTCATCTTCCCATTTGCAAAATTCTTTGGTGTGTCAAATCTTAATTGGCTTTCAGGTAGTCTACGTACTTGTAGTAGTTTTGGTTTGCCAATTTGAGATTTCACCAATTTTGAGATTTCCCAACCAATGCGCTGATGAGTGTGGTGAGTTTCAGTGCTGGCCAATCACTCCCTGCTGTGAGATAGGAAGATAGGATCAGGAGAAAGGCAAAGCAGGCTCAAAACCTTTAAAAGAGTATAAAGAAAATTTTATTAAAAGTACCTAAAAAAAAAGTAGTAAGAATTACAACAAACACTTTAGAACACTTCTCTTCCCCCCACAACCTTTTCTTTCCCACTGACAATGTAAAGAAACAAACCCTAAAATTTCTAGTCAGTTTACCACTTCTAAAACAGTCTTTCTTCAGTTCACTTAGGGAGAGAAGTCCCTCTTGTTAATGTTATGGAGACTTCTCCACAAGAGAGAAAAAAACAGTTCTCTTGTGGCTCTCAATTTCCTCACTGATAACAGCCGCCCAGGGAACCCTGCCATCATGAAGCCCCTCCCATTTTCCACAAGCCTTCCCACAGCTTGTAGATGGGTCATGTTGACTTAGGGGTATTGTTTTAAAGATGAGTTGTTCAAAGGCAAAAGGTCTTATTATCTATGTGTAAAATAATCTTCATCCCTGGAAACAGAGATCTTCTCCTGGGAACACAGGACTACTCTTCTCTCTTTCTCTGTTCAGACTTCTCATGGGATCACAGCTAGTTTCACATCTGCTTACTTTAACATGGAGGCCTTTGCTCAATATAAATTTGAACCCTTCATCTCCCCATAGTTTCATGTGTTATAGGGAAAAAAAGTCTTTTCTCCATAGCTTACAAGAGGATTTCAGCCCCAAGATCAAGGCATCTCTTCATCCCTCCCATCTGGGACTTGGCTTCTTCTTCACTGACCTCAATGTCTTCATGTTGTTCCTTTATATGCTTGCATCTTGTTCCTTTCTCTCACTCGAGAGAGGATTGAGGTATTGAAAGGGTTAACATGTCACTAGGGCCCTGCAAATGGTCACCTGACCCGCCAGTAACTTGTGGTGGGAGCTGCAGCTGGGGCTGCGTCAGGATCGGTTTCATGGTTGGTCTTTAGTTTTCTCAGTATTCAATTTCATCTGCAGGGCCACTCTGCGTGGCTGTAGGGCTGCCTCTGGTCTCAGCCACACGGAGGGGAGGGGACCTGACAACAAGATCTTAACAACTGCAGCCAGCCCTTCCCTGGCCAGGGTTCTGCAGCCTCCCTTGCCTTCCTGCCTGGCAGCTGCTGGGGCCCCGGCCCGGCCAGGACAGTGCTCAGAGTCCTCTGGACCCCCCAGAGAGGGGCCCAGCCCCCCTGCGGCAGAGCCTACTGGGCCTGGCCAGGGACAGGGCCCAGCAGGCCTGGGGCATGTTACCTTCTTGCTGGCTGGGAAACAAAGAGGAAGTTGCTGGGTTACTTTTGTCTTTAACATGTGTTTTTCACAGAGGCATGTTCAGCTTCTCAGTGGTTCAACAGACTGTCAGTTACATGCAAAGCTTTTGCATCACTTCCCTAAATTCCTCCCATGTCAAACTATGACACTACTCCAGGTAAAAAGACTATGAATACAACTGGACTAGAAATAATTGACTGGGGACTGAGAGGACACCTAATAAGCAACAGTTCAAAACCAGTAAACTTCTCGGAAGTAACAAAGGGAACATTGAAGTGGTCAGAAGTAGGGCTTTCAGGCCCTGTGCTGCAAGCTAAATTTTTAAACAATTCTGGACCTTGTTTTTCCAAAATATGGAAGTTAGCAATGCCTTTTTGGCTGTTACACGTGGCTCATTGTAATTATACAAAGACAAATGAGGCATAGCAACTGAGCTTAACTAATTCAATGCCTTAAGTTTTAGCTTTCATATTTTTCAGATTATGTATTGTCTTAGTGTGTGACTCTGAACTTCATATAAAGTGTTAGTAAGTTCTCTTCACAGGGTAGTTAGCCAGAACAATCCTTTTCCAGCTTGAGAACCAAGGACAACTGTTACAGCCTCAACTCCAAAAGCATAAACAACAGCAAATTGAAGAGAGCAAACCGGGAAGATGGGACTTCATGACCTGAAGCTGTAATTGGACAATTAACCCCAATATGTAAATGCACCAAAACTTATAAAAGTGTGAAAACTCATGACTGGTCGTCCATCTTGGGCAGAGCCCCGGCCAGGCTGTTGTACTGCCCAAGGTGTGTTGCAGACAGGTAAAAGATGTTATAAAAGAAAGGTCTTACAAAATATGGATTAGGCCCTGCTACTTTAGTTAAGCTAACAATAGTTTGCAAGTTCCCATGCAAAACAGGTATGAAAAGTTCATTAACACAACAACCTATTATTGGAGAGAAAAACGAGTCTGCACCTGCATAAACAGTAGCTCTGTTCAGTGAGAACCCACAAAGGAAAAATGTAAATATCTGAATCTTAGCACAAACACACAAATCACCTTCTGACCAATGAATGAAGTAGTAAGAAAACTACTAGCCATCTGGTGCTGCACACAAGGTCTGCGAAAACTGTATAAAATGAGTTATATGAATAAAGAATTTGTTTTTTCTGCATGAAGAAAATGGAGTCACGGCTGATTTATTACAACAAAGGTGTATCCTTTTACGGCCTTTTAATAAATACCTACTTTATTCCTTTAACTCTGCTCAGCCTCTGTTCTAGGTCAGCCTCTCAAGGCATCAAATTGGCATAACGACTCTGTAATGATATGTACTACAAATCCATATGTCTTCATGGTGGCAACTGTTGTTAAGGTCAAGGTAGAGAATCACACATTTAACATTACTATTACTAATCCCTGTTATTTCAGTTGTATTACTAATCAGAATGTGTCCCAAATAAATTTATCTGTTATTGTACCTATGCAAAGACGAGCAGAATTATGGCTTCCAGTGAATTTGACCTGAGAATGGGAAGGAGAATTAGGATTAGGACAATTGGCAAGACTACTTAAAACATCCAAGAACCGATCAGAATTTCATTGGATGGCTAATTGCTTTTATCATCTCTTTAATAATAATAGCATCTATGGCTGCTATCACAACAATAGCACTTAGAAAATCTGTGCAAACTGCTCATGCTGTCAGCATGTTGCTCTCAGTCATTTGGGCGAGGGGAGGAGCTATCTCTGGGCCACTACCAGCGATTTAAAAGAGGGCCTGTGAAGCAAGGTGACCAGGTGCACAGCGACCAGAAGCAGGCAAACAGGGGCATGACACATTTGTGAAGGTGTGGCACAGCAGTTTGGGCAACAGTTAGTGCCAGCAGGACAAGCAGGCAGGGTTGCAGCCACACCTTTTGTAGTGAGTTGTGTTCTGGTGGTAGTTTCTTGTCTTGTTATTTTAGCAATGGTTTCCAAACAGTCAAAACCTACTGTTAGTAAAAGTATAGTAACACAAACAGAGCCCCCAAAGAAGGACATAGCTGTCCAAGCTACTGGCTGCAGGGAATGCCTGAACCTGATGGCAGTACCAGAGGATAGCTCAAAAGAGTGCTGCATGGGGTGTGAACAGGGGAATGATCTCCTCTGCCTGATGGCAGAGCTTAAGGAGGAAGCAGAAAGATTAAGAAGTATTAGGGAGAGTGAAAGAAAAATAGACCAGTGCAGTTACACCCTTCCATCCCTGAGAGAAGCCATCCAGGACTCAGAGTAGTTCCACACCTCTGACCATCAAACAGAAGGAGGAGATGAAGGAGAATGGAAACAAGTCCCTATTTGGGGTGTCCTGGTTTGAAAGACAGGTATCTGCCAATGAAGGCAGGAACCTCCCTTGGAATAGAAAATATGACACATATGACCCCCTTCTCTCCAAATTATTATAACTTTGAAATTACGGGGCATTCAGGCAAAGATATGGGAAAAGGAATAACAGCTCTTTACAAGAAAATATATATACCAAGCCACACCAGAAACCCAATAACAGCCTTCTCTCAGCTGTCAGGCACTTTCCTCTTTGGTGTTGTTCTGGTCACAGCTGGCAGGGCGCTGTTGGCTTCCTGCTGGGCAGAGCAGGGCAGGTATGATGATTCCCACACAGCTGCAAGGGGGCACTATGGGGCAAGATCAGCTATCCCTCTACACAGTTATTGGTGGGTGAGCTGGTGGAAGAGATACCAAAAGGGCTTACTTTACAACCTCACAGGGGCAGCTGGTCCATGTGCCCCTCCATATGCTGAAATGGGTTGTGGCAGTGTCCTGGTTTAGGGCAAATTTTGGGAGGTGTCCTGGATTGCCAAGCAAATTGTATTCTATTTGCCATCTGTATGGCAATTGTCTTCTGTTAAGTGGGCAGTTTTCCTTATCTCTTCCACAAACCAATCCTCCCTCCGGGGAGACATCTGCTGATAATAGGCTATTGAATGTCACTGCATGACTGATAAGAACTATAGCATCCCATTCTGAGATGCTCCGCCCAGGAGGGAGGAGCCAAGCATTCCTACCCAGATATAATCTGAAATTCTGGAACACCAGTATGGCTTTGTCCACTGGATTTCCCAGAGGAACAGCTGCCTCTTCCACTGGATCTTCAGAGGAAGACTACACCTTTCTACAAGATTACTACTCCAACAGAACCACACCTGACACTCCAGGAGGACTGCAGCCACAGTTCCAATTGGACTGCTACCAACACCCTGACCAACAGGGTGTCAGGTTGTGTTCTGACTCTGTCAGTGTTGTTTTACTTTACTGCATTGTTTATTTTATCTTTTTATTTTCTTCCCTAATAAAGAACTGTTATTCCTGCTCCCATATTTTTGCCTGAGAGCCCCCCTTAATTTCAAATTTATAACAATTTGGAGGAAGGGGGCTTACATTTTTCCATTTCAGGGGAGGCTCCTGCCTTCCTTATCAGACACCTGTCTTTCAAACCAAGACAGGAGGAAACTTCTGAAGTGGTCTTTTCCAGAAAGCAAATTCAAGCGGCCCCTTCCCCAATCTGTTCAGGAGATAAACATCCTTTGAGAAAAGTGGAAGAAACTGTTTATTTAACAAGCAAAGTACTCACAAACATGAAAAAAAAATAATATTAAACAATAAAACCTCTTGCTGATCTGAAGAGATGGCAAATTCAGAGAGTCCTTCTCATGGGATGTAGCTTGGCTCGCTCAGTCTCTTATCAGTCCCTCCTGTGCTGAAAAATGCTGTGTCCCAGGCCCCGGTGGGCCACAGACATGAGCTCCTGGTGTTTTTCTGTGTTTTCAGTCCAAAGCAGGGCTGAACAGTTCCAAGAAAAAGGAAAGCCGCATTCCTGGGAACTTCTCTGTCTCAGCTAGCTAAAATAACTAACTAAAAGCAAAAGAGAGCTCTCTCTGGCTGTCTGTGCTGCAGACAGCACAGTCCATGAGAAGGAATGTGGGGGAGCAAGTGCAGTTTCTGCATATAAACTGTGTGCTTCCTCTCTAACCCCCCCCCTCCCCCCCCCCTTTCGCTCTTAGTTTTAAAGGTGCAGAACCTATTTCTGGGCTAAACAAATGAGTGGGGATACAATTCAGCATCATAAAGTCACCCCAGGATAGACAGGAACCTTGGAGCAGTGGCTGGAACAGCAGAGGTGAGCACACCTGGGGTAGCATACGAAGTGTGGCAGAAACTCCGCAGCTGCAGCAGGAGCAGCGGGGTGTCCTGGCAAGCCTCAGAAAACAATGTGGTTCCTGTTAGTCCTCCAGTTTTAGGTTATGTAGGGGGCTTTCCTTTCAGAGATTTGGACTGAAAATAGTTGAAACCTGTAACCTCAGAAAAGAGGCAAAGTATGCAAAATATGGGCTTTGCAGGAGAAATATTATGTCCTGGTGAAATCCAGCAAAAATAGAAAGCCTGCAGAATGTCTTAGGCTTAGCAGTAATAGTAAGAAGAGGGGGGAAAGGAGCTTCAAGCTATTTAAGGCAGAAATATTTTGCTTTGGTTTGCAGCCCACTTTTGTTTCTTTACTTCTCCAATGTTACCAAATTACAGGCACCCTAGCAATCAGAGCTTTCCTGAACTGGGACCTGAGAATAGAGTACTCCGTAGGGCAGACCGCAGCTTGGACTGCTGGAGCCAGGGCCTGGCCTCATCCTTGCTCTCAACTGGTACTTGCTGGTAGCAGGAATGGTGGTGACTGTCTCAGAGGGACTTGTGGTATACCAGTAAAATATCAAAGAATTTCTACCAACAGAATTTCACCTAAGTTAATAAAGGTTTTACTGTCATTTTCAACACAGATGTCATTTCATTTGGTTTCCCAGCCCAACTTCCTTATTATCCAGTTGTTTTATTATTATTATTTCTCATTTATTCTGCTGCAACACTTTCTCTTTATGAAAACTGGTAACAAATTTAAAATACAACTCAGTATCATTGGTTTAAAAAGTTCTTGGAAAAAACATTCATGGACTGAACTGTGAAGCCCTGGAGGAGCCCTACAGGCAGAGCCAGGTGCACACAGCATGGGGCGGCCGCCAGGGCTTGCCTGCCTCATTAACAGCCATGGTCACATCAGTGGCATAAAGATGAAGCAGCATGAGGATGAAGTGGGTCAAGGGTCACGCCTGGTCCCCACCTGTGCTAGGGCTGCTGTCGCTTCTGCTGGCCCCCATGCCAGGGCCTTATATGGAGCTGCTAGAGCTGCAAGGGGAGGAGGGGGGACAGAGGGGGGAAGCACACCAAGGGCTGTGGAGCAGGGAAGGAAAGGTAATGCCAGAGCCGCCCTGACCAGCTGGGCAGCCCCTGGGGTGATGGGGATGAAGGGGGGGGGGGGGGGGGG
>JAGGNK010007948.1:15413-93428 GCA_017590115.1 Montifringilla adamsi
GGGGGGGGGGGGGGGGGGGGGGGGGGGGGGGGGGGTGCATAAGGTGCAAACAGTTCTTTGCTGTTAGGGATATGGTAGAAAATCGTGCCTATAAAATATAGATATATGTATTAAATATGTTATTAAGGGGGGACCAAGGTTTAAACCTAAAATAGCGAAACCGCGGCTGGCTGACAAGGGTGGAACATGGCATTAACACACAAAGGAAAACTCGGCTGTACAGGAGATGGTCGTTCACAGTGGCATGTACCCGAGGACGCCCAGTGATGATGGCCCATGAAGATACACATCTTAGATAACCAGGGCCATCAACACCTTCCACCTGAATACAGGATTCTGGGAATCGGAGGAAGAACATCAATCTCTTCCTGGACGAGTTTTTGTGCAGCTTTGAGTGAAGAAAGAAACCAACATGAATATGATGAACTTTGAAAGGAGACAAAGGGACTCTGCTGCAGGCAAGAAAAAGAGTATAAGAACTGTTCCTGCGGAGCAGCAAGTGTGGACGGAGGGGGATTCGGTGCGATAGAGGCCAAATCTGCATTCACCCAGCCTGTATCCCAGGGTCTGCACTGTCATTTTTGATTGGTGGCTGTCAGGACTGTAATACGGTCAGGAATAATTTTTTTTTTTTTAATTTTTATTACTATTTGGTCTATTTTTATTTTTACCTATAACATTTGCTAAATGCTGGAGAGGGAGCATCAAAAGATTCTAAAGGTTGTGCTAAGGATTGTTTCAAGGGAAGATACTGGTCTGGCTCCTTTCCAGGATTAACAGGAGCTGATGGTAGTATGTTCTCATCTGATTGATTATCAGTATCCTTTTCATCACCCTTTGCCTCAGCCACTTCCAGAGCCTCTAAAGCACTCATGAGAAATCACCATGTTATTATCACTCAATCAGGAATCAAAAAACCTAAGTCCTTAAGTTTGGAAATGCTCTCCTACCTTAACATCAAAGCTTCTCTCATTTAGAAACCAAGTACAGTGTTCATTAACCAGTAATAAAAGTTTCTCTGCTTGTCAGAGATTTTATGTCCTGCAGTGTGGAGAATCTGTTGCAATATCTTTAAGCTGTGTCGATGACCCTGGGACACCCCCTTGCCCCATTATAGTATACTCATAATCCCATGATTCTTCGTCCAGTGAATACCACTGACATAATGTCATAGGCTGTGCTGGCAATTTTTCCAGTCAGATTGTGGTTCGCCAAAAAAGTCCCCAGTTTTTGTATCATGGCTGTGATATGACATCATCTTGTCAGTATCACGTTGGGATCACCAAATGTTAGTAAAGAGTTTAAATGCAAAGGAAAATCTAAATATAAAAATAGATGTATTGACAATGGAAATAACACACCGACACAGTGTAATATTGTTGGGCTTGGCAGGTGTTGTTTTTCTCCTCTTCCTGTATTTAATGTGAGCTCCCTTTTATTTAATCTTGTTACAGATAAACTGCTGCTTTCTAATTGGTCCCTATTGAATCTCACTAATTTCGTAACACACAAAACATGTCTCAAGCATTCCATGCATGTGATTGTTTTCAGTCATAAGTGCCCTAGGGTGATGTTATGATGCTTGTACCCCCAGTCGTGTGTTCTGTTTATGCTGGATATTATGTTCTGTGCCTTCAAGACTGGCTCTGAAGAGCAAATGTTTTGTTTTGGTTTTTGTTATCAGCCTGCTCCCCCACGGCTGGCGGGACACAGAGACAGAGCAGTACATAGTGCGGCTTTTGCTTTTTGCTTTTTGCTTTGCTCTTGCTCTTGCTTCTGCTGTGCTCCTGCTTTGCTCTTGCTTTTTGCTTCGGCTCGTTAGTTAGTTTAGCTAAGCAGTGCAAATTTTTCCCTGGACTGTTTTTCCTTTCCCTTTTTGGAACCACTCAAACCTGCTCCGGACTGGGACCTGGGAAACACCAAGAGTTTTCATCTTATGGCTGCAGCAGCTATCCCCAGCGCCAGAGGGACTGACAACAGAGCGACTGCTCCCAGGAGAGACATTCTGAATTTGTCATCCTTTTCAGATCGGTGAAAGAGTGTTGTCATCTGGTATTGTTCATTTTGTGTACTGGGGGAGTTTTGCCTGTTAAATAAACAGGTTCTTTCCACTTCTCTCTGAGGAATCCTTACTGAACCGGTATGGGGGAGGAGCCGTGTGGGTTTGCCTTCTGGGGGAGGGGGGGGGGCCCTTTTGGAGGTTTTCTCCCAAATTTGCCCTAATCCAGGGCAGTAAGCCACACGGTCATACTCATATGGTGTTTTTCCACCCAGAAATGAGATTCCACATCATCTTTCCGCCATGCACAATTAGCAGGGCCCTTAGGGTTAACATTTTCTTGTTCTAACCTTGGTCAGGATGCTAGGTATTTGGTACAGTTCCCACACTGCAAAAGTTGGAAGTGAGGGAGGACCTAGGTAAATTGGTGGACATCCCTTGGAAGGTATATCAGAATATAGATTCAGAAGATGGGGATCCAGAAGATGGGGATGACTGTCACAAGTGTCATGGACACAATGGCCAGCACAGTAAGAGGGTGTCCTGGGGTGACTTTATGATGATGATATCCCCATTCATCTGCTTAGCCCAAGGCCAATGTCACATGCTCATACAGTGGTTTTGAATCATTATTTTAAAAGGGTTAAGATTTTAGCTGAGGGTTAGAACCAATTCATATTCAAGTTAGATACCCCAATGATAGGTTAATAATTATTAGATGCTTAAGCTAATTGTTATATTATGAGCTCATCTGTAGAAAGAAGTGGAGCAAGTGAACCATTATAGGAGCATATTGAAACCAGTAAAACAAAACCCAGCACCTGGACTCTATGTTAATCCATCACGAAGCAGAGGGCCTTGGATTGTGCCAGATGGTCACAGAGACCTGACAAAGACCTTCCTGACTTCATCCCTGGGACCACTGACCCAATTCGAGACCACCGACCCAATTCAAGAGAAGAATTGCGCATGCGTGAAGGACTAATAACTTCATTTTAATATAAAGCGGGAATGAGAGGTGCTGGGGATATGCATATGTATTATTTTGGGAAATAAATAGAGGGCAAAGAACCTTGTGCGGTGTGGTCATGTCTTTTGGGGATGACTCCTATGCCACCCGCCGGTGTAATAAACATACCACTTTCTAACTTTAACTAGTTAGAGAGTCTTTGTCTGTGCTTTTCATTTTTAATGATTCAGTTTTCCACCCAGAAATGAGATTCCACAGCATCCTCAACAAACACACAAGTTAGCAGGACCTTTAAGGCTAACATTCTCTTGCTCTAATCTTGGTTAGGATGCTGTTATCAAAAATTCAGTAAAATAAAAAAAAACCCAAAACTCCTTAACCCCTATGTAGCATTGAGAAGTAGAAATTCTTTATTGGGCTGGATGCATGGGGGGATAGCTCCTCCCATAGGAGGACATGCTGAGTACAAGAAAGTTTCTGTTTATATACTGTATTTTACATACATATTCATTGATTGTCCCAGAATATTATAATAATTTCCCTGAAATCTTTAACATCTTTAACATATTTCCCCTCCTCTTTAAGCATGATTTTTTTCTGCCCTAGGGGTCTCTCTGGTGGTCCCTAGTGGTTGGGGACCCCAGTGTTCCATCGACCTGGCAGAGTTGGCAGGGCACTGTGGCTGATTACTTTCCAGTTCTTCTTACAAAATGGGCATTGTGCAGTTCCATTGAGTCAAGGGGTCGAGCTAGGAATGCAGCTAAGATATTGAAAATGACATATATTTTAATTAAAAGTTTAAGTGAATTAAGGGGTTAAGTTAGAAATGTAGTTAGCAAAGATCACGTATATCTTGATTAAAGCTGAACAAGGAAATTAATTGATACCAGGTGGGGATAACTGAAGCAAAGATGGGAGTGACAGGAGATACATGAAGTATTGTAAAAGAGCAGGAACCATAAATACAGCTGACTCCTAAGAGTAATCGAAATATGGAGGAAGGTTTGGACTGTGACCAGCAGGTCAAGAAGCCCTGCCAACTTGACATGGGTGAAGAGTTTACCATGAGGAAGATAATTTGCTTCCTCTTCAAGAACCCAGAGACCACTGACTCAGTTAAAGAGGACAATTGCGCAGCCGTAATAGATATTCAGCTGATTATAATACTAAGCGGAGCAGGTAATATTTATGTATTAGGCATCCTGGAAACCATCTGAATATGTAAAACCTTTTTAGATAAATAGAAGACCAGAGCCTGTGATTCTTGGCATATGCCTTTGGAAATCTGCTTGTGCTCAGTGCTGTAATAAATATACCCTCTTTTCAACTTCAATTAGTTGAAGAGTCGTCTGCCCGTGCATCACCATGGGCCAGTGGTTTTGGTAGAACAAGCATTGTGTTAGCTCACCAGGTGTATACAATTTATCACCTGGTAACAATGGCAGGTGTTTGCCACCATTCCCACATTTGAGTTTTTAAAATTTGACTTTTTTTAAAATAAAAGTGAATTGCTTGTGGCATGCAAGTAATACATAGTAGACCTTTTACTTCCTGTACTACTTCCATAGGAGAAAAGAACATGAAAATTGGCATACTTTGTACATGTGATCCAGCTGGGCGCATAGTCTCCAATGTTCAGTAAAACCATTAAAAAATCCCATTTTTATTATTCTCATATTCCTTATGTGGAATGATCTGCATGTTTGTGAAGATTTTATGCAATGCCTAATGGTTAAAGGCTGTTTTCCCTTATAGTGTCTAAAGGGTTTTTTTAGCATTTGTAGTAGATTGACCTTGGCTGGTGTAGCAAGTTGACTTTGGTTCAGTGCCAGGTGCCCACTAAGTTGCTCTATCACTCCCTTTCCTAGGGGGATGGGAAAGAATAAGATGGAGAACAACCAGCAGCATGAGATAAGGCAGTTTTATTACAGAGAAAGAAAAAGAAAGACGAAAGAAAGAAAGAAAGAAAGAAAGAAAGAAAGAAAGAAAGAAAGAAAGAAAGAAAGAAAGAAAGAAAGAAAAGATTTTGTGCATGCATAAGCTAAAGAAAAAAAGTCAATCTCTACTTCCCATTAGCAGCAATGCTCAGACACTTTCTGGGAAGCAGGGCTTCAGTACGCAGAATGGTTTCTTTGGAAGGCAAATATTGAGAAATCACAAATGCCCCCCTTCCTCCTCTCTCCCTTAGCTTTATATATCTGAGCTGACGTCTCATGGTATGGAATATCCCTTTGGCTAATTTGGGTCAGCTGGCCTGGTTGTGCCCCCTCCCAGGATCTTGTCCACTCCCATCCCCTTTGATGGAGGAAGGAATGTCAGAAGGACAGCACTGCTCGGCAGTAGTCAAAACACTGGTTTGTTATTAACATCTTTCCCACTACCAATGCAAAGCACAGCACTGTGAGGGCTGCTAAGGAAAAAAGAACTCAGTCAGGCCAAATACAACATTGCAGATCTCTGAGTGTGCTTGCTGCTATGTAAATGCCTTCAATGATTCTTGTCAAATTACTGGATTCTGTAGTATCTTTAACAATGGGGTTTTGATGTCTAATTATATTGGGAGGGGACTTTTTATTGTTCTTTTTGGTTGTTTTTGAAATAGCTACCTTTTTAGCTTACTGATATTATTGATTCTGCTTGCTGTTTCACAACTGCCTAATCTCTGGATCATTGTGCAGTTTTCCTTGGAGACAGAACCTTATCCATCTTTGTTTTCTTGTTATAGATTAGTTGCAGAAAAGAAAGACTAAAGTTGTCACTGTGACTTTTCAAGGCAGGTCTGTGTTTACATACTTAATTATTTGAAATAGGTGCAGGATTTTTGAGATGAGAAGTTAGCTGTGGCACCTTTACTTCTCTGTTTGCTTTTCTGCCATTTCCATCATCTTGACTAAGCTGTTAGGCACTCTGGGAAAAAAAACATGCTAGGAAGATAGATTTGTCTGGTTTGAAAAGAGAATGAAAGTAAATCCAATCTCATTAGAGAGCTTTGTCGGGGGGGGGGGGCAGCAAATTCTGAATTGTCTTAGTGTCACCATTGAGTCAGGAACAGGAACGAAGGCAGCACAACTCCATACATTTTCAGAAGGTATAAAAGCTCACTCTATTACAAAACTTCACGTTTTTATAAGCAACATCATTCACCCAGAACCTGATTGGTTCTTAATAACACCTGTCACCCAATTGGTTAATTAGCAACAGCACCATCTTTCCATAAACATCACGTAGAACACATTCCACATGTGCACAAACAGCAGCTGCAGAGACTTAAGATTTGTTTTCATTCCTTCTCTGAGCGTTCCCACCGCTTTCCCCAGGACGATGCCTGGGAAAGCTGTCTGTTTCTCTCTCTCTGACTAAACTGTTGCATCCACATCTTAGCTTAGATTTTGTATTTCAAAGCTCATGAAGATGTAGTACTGATGAGTGCCAAGGACTACAAAGAAGGATTCCAGATGTATTTGAGAACAAAGCCTGGAGGTAAACCTCAGAGTGCAAGCAAACAAGTTAGGTCAGCCCTGATCCAGAAGTGTCTCCAAATGATAAAGAGAATGGATTTTTTCTGAAAAAAATATATATGCAAAGGAAAAACAAGAGTACTTAAATCTTTAGTTAACACTTTATTGTTCAACAGTGAGCAATAGACTCAAGGGAAGGAAAATTGCAAAAACATCTGGGCAGTCCTGGGCTGGAGCCTGGAGAACTTGTTTCACTGAAACACACTACCTAGAAAATTATATTATGGATAATTGTCACATGATATTTTAAAATTTGATTTTAGGTTAATGTTCAAACCTATAAAATGAGGGAATGGTTAGAATGAGGCTTCATGGGACAGCTGAGCTGCAAGAAGCAGTTGGCTGCTGGAAGGGAAGCCTTGCTCCAAGGCCTGTGATGCCCATTTCCTCTCACTTTACCATAGGGAATAAAGTGCATGTAGGTGGTGGTTGTACTCTCCAGAATCTGTTTAGTTTTCTGCCAGTTTAGCAAACTGGCTCATTTTTTCCCCCTGTATTGTTTTTGCATGGCAAGGCTTTGGTAGTGGGGGGACCTACAAGGGTGGCTTCTGTAAGAAGATTCTAGAAACTGCCCCCATGTCTGGCAGAGTGAATGCCAGCAACCCCTTGCTCTCTAAGGCCGAGCCCATCAGATGGTGGTAGTGCATTTGGGATAACATTTAAGAAGGCAGAAAAAACTGCTGCACAACAGCAGCTGGAGCTAGAGAGAGGAGTGAGAGAATAGCTATGTAGACACCAAAGTCAGTGGAGAAAGAGCAGGAGGAGGAGGTGCTCCAGGCACCAGAGCAGACATTCCCCTGCAGCCCACAGTGCAGACCATGGTGTCTCCCTGCAACCCATGGAGGACCATGGCAGAGCAGAGATCCACCAGCAGCCTATAGAGGAGCCCATGCAGCCTGTTCTTAAAGGATTGCACCCTGTGGAAGTGGCCTGTTGGTTTCTCTGGGTCTGGATTGAAGGCACTTGAGACGGTAGTTCATGTTTGGACACAAGTATTTACTATTTCTTATCAGTAAAACAGTCTCACTACTGTCAGTTCGGCAGCTTTTCATTAGAAGGCACAAAATGACTAACAATCTCTTGTTACAAAGTCTTTTAAGACTAAACTATCCAATTAAGAACTGACACCTAGATTATTTTCCCTTTTAACCCAATAACTGATCCCAAAGAGCCCGCAGTGTGGACTTTTCTGCCCAATTACAAAATGCCACCCAAACCCATGAAGAAGAAGGAAGAAGAAGCATGAAGAAGAAACCCAGGACAACACCCTGTGCCCTCCATCTTGCTTCCATCCACAACATACTAAAAATCCCAAAACCTAAATTTCTCACCAAGTGATACACCTACACTACTCTCTATAATCTATTTCACACTTTTGTGGATTCTAGTCTATCTTGAAGTCTAGGAAACTTTCTCCATGAATGAGGGTCAAAGTCAGTGCTCCCCTGGGGGTCAGGGCACCCCAGAGCAGACAGAGAAATATTTCTGGTGCCCTGGGTTTCCACAGGGGCCCACACTGGAGCAGTTTGTGAAGAAAACCCAAAAGATTTTATTCTCTACTTCCCATCAGCAGGCAATGTTCACCCACTTCCTGGGAAATAGGGCTTCCGTACATGTAGCAGTTCCTCCAGAAGACAAACATCATCATAATGAATGTCCCCATAACTCTTCCTTTCTCTTAGCTTTTTTTGCTGAGCAGACATCATATAGGATGCCTGTCCTGAGGGAAGGAGGATGTTGGAGAGACACTGCTGGTGCTGTGCCAGTGCTGCTCAGCAGTAGCAAAAGCACTGATGTGTTATCAACACCTTTCTACCTACCAATGCAAAGCCCAGCACTGTGAGGAAAGTTAACTCTATCCCAGCTAGACCCATTACACTGTTTAAGACAAACTGTTGGTCCCTTTGTATTAGGAGCTGGTTCTGCTTGCTTTATGGACTTGATAGGGACAGTACAACAGAACAGTATTTTACTCTTATCAAGGACAGTAGAACAGAACAGCACAGCCTTGGAAAAAAAGATAAAGGACGCAACTTAGGCAAATAGAATTAATGCAAAACACAAGCAGGATGCCAGCTCAGCTCTGCATCACTGACAAAGTAGAAGTTATGCAAATCAACAATATTGCACTTACTCAAAAATGGGGATCGAGGAACAGCTACCTAAAAAGGACACCAGATGTTGAAGACAGACCCCAAAGAACCATATAAGGACTTCTGATAAGGGGTGCGACTATGTAAAATAAAGTCAAGGAAGTGGGGATAGCTGATGAGTATGTAATCAGTGTGTATGTTAAAATCTCTGTTCACCCAACACTCATCGCACTCAAAGGGAGGAAGAATCCCCTGAGTGACCAGCAGCTGCAATAAAGAATGTCTGCTTTCTAATACTCAAAACTCTGTGTCGTGGTTTGACCAGGAAGTGAGTTTCTGGGAAAGTTATGGTCAAAACAATCAGTGGCCACATTTGAAATTGGCACCTGGTGTGGCCACTGGGGACCTGGATACGCCTCTGAGAACACACAGGGGTTAAAAGCAGATGATTCCCAGAAGGACTTTCTCTTTGGAGTCTGGCCGGGTGAGTGATCTGACCTCTCCCCTGCCCAGCTGCGTCTGGGGGGGGGGGTGGGTGGGGGCACTGGCACTGTGCCAGGGTCAATCCATGACACTCTGTTAGAAAGTTTCAATCCAGCTGATTTCAGTATCAGACTAAAATACTGATGGGCTTCTGTGCCTTTTTGGGCATTCCCAGAACAGTTCACTGAACTCCTGTCAGAGTTGGGCACATCTATTAAAATCACAGGGATTGCATACATGTTACCAGCAGCACAAGCTAGCAGCATAAGGTAACCTGGAGAACCCTGTAGTATTTGATGTAAGAGAGGTGAAAAGCATATTTTAACTCATGGATCTGAAGGTCTCTGGAGTGATGCCTGAAAGCAAAGCAGAATTTCTTTCCCAGAAATCAGGATGCATTTTACATGAAGTTTGGTGAGATGCAACTAAACATGGAACATGAATTTTGTGTTCATAAAAAGCTTTCTCAAGGGGTCAACCAGATGAAGGTCACTGAATTCCATATGGTCCATCTTTTGGTAGTCATTTTCTGTCCTGCAGGCTTACTCCATTTGGAAAACAGTAGTGGAAGAGCAAAATGTTTCATCCCTTCTGTTGAGCTGTAGGGACAAAGGTATGTGCTATGGCCTCTAGGTGGCAGCAGGAGTAGCAAGACTCACTGGCTGGTTTAGATTCGACATCGGGAAGAAATTCTTTACTGTGAGGGTGATGAGGCACTGGCACAGGTTGCCCAGAGAAGCTGTGGCTGCCCCAACCCTGGAAATATTCAAGGCCAGGTTGGAAGGGGCCCTGAGCAACCTGGTAGAGTGGGTGGTGTCCCTGCCCATGGTGGGAAAGTTGGAAGTAGATGATCTTTAAGGTCCCTTCCACCTCAAACAATTCTATCATTCTATTCTATATTTTAAGGAAAATTTTCCATGCCTTTTTTTTTTTTGTTATGCAAATACTACAACTTCCTCAAGCCCTGCATTATCAGAGCTTTTCCCCAAATCTTCCTCTTCTTCTAATGAATCTTTCATGACCTCTTTTTTTTTCCTATGTATTTGGGCATTCTTTTTTGGGGACATTGGGACAGAAAACAACAATGGAAAAAGATATATTTCTGTCAGCTACAGTCATCACAATACATTTCTTTTTCAACTTCATAATTTCCTAATTTCCAAAGTAGATGTGGTGAGTTGAGAAAATGTGAAAAAAGGCTTGTGGGTCAAGATAAGGACAGGGATATCACTCACCAGTTACTGTTATGGGCAAAATAGACTTGACTTTGGTAAAAAATTATTTTCCCCATCAAAAAGGATAATGAGAAATAGAAACTAAATCTTAAAAACACCTTCCCCCCCCCCCCCCCCCCCCCCCCCCCCCCCACTCCCAATTTCTTTACTTCCCCCCCTGAGTGGCACAGGGAGATGGGAAATGGGGCTTATGGCCAGTTCATTACAGATTGTCTCTGCTGCTCCTTCCTCCCACAAGAGATAGTCCTCCATGAACTTCTCCAATATGAGTAGTTTCCATGGGCTGCAATTCTTCATAAAATGCTGCAGCATGGGTCCTTTCCATGAGGTGCAATCCTTCAGGAACAGGCTGCTCTAGTATGTGGCCCCTGTGGAATCACAAGTCCTACCAGCAAGCCTGCTCCAGCGTGGGCTACCCATTGGGTCACAGCCTCCTTGATGTGCATCCATCAGCTCCAGCATTGGGTCCTCCTGTAGCATGGCATCTTATCCCCCATAAAAAGCTTATCTATTGTTTGTTAAACAGTCAGATAACTCAAACGAGACAAGTTGCCTTCTAGTGAGTTATTGTGGCACTATGGATTTAATACCAGTCTGGCATCTTCCAACTGCCAATAAACATCTTACTTTTGAAGTAAGAACTGACAAGATAAGATGAATTTCTGATAGACAGCCTGTCCTGATTTAAAAGACAGGTGTCTGCCAAGGAAGGTGGGAACCTTCCTGGAATGGAAAATATGACTCCCCTCCCTCCAAATTACTATAACTTTGAAATTACAGGGCATTCAGGCAAAGATATGGGCAAAGGAATAACAGTCCTTTACTTAAATATATATATATGTATATAAAGACAGACAAACAATAACAGCAACAACCCAAACAACCCAATTATAGCCTTTTCATGCCTGTCAAGCAATTTCCCCTTTGGTGCAGTAGCAATCACAACCAGTAGGGGGCACTGTTGGCTACTGTAGTGGCAGAGAGGGTGCAGTGATTCCCCCGTGGCTCCAGAGGGGTGCTGTTGGCTCCCAGCATAGCAGAGGGGCTGTGATGGTTCCCCTGAGGCTTCAGGGGCACTCTGATGCAGGCTCGTAAAATCTCCTAAGGTGTTATTGGGAGCTTGGGCAAGGGGGAAGGTGGAAGGTGGCTCATGTTTGCAAAATCCACATGCAGCAGAGGCAGCAGATGGTCTCTGTAACACTCCAGATGGCAAGCTAAACCATAGCAGCAAGCAGGAACAGCGTATATGGGCACAGCCAGGGTGTTATAGGCAACAACCAGATCAGGCCAAATCAATAATTTGACAAAGTCAGATTAAAATAAAAAGGAAATAGATTTTATTTCGCAAATCAAAATACAATCTCTGCCAGCCACAATCAAAGGATCAGCGTCGAGCCCGGGACTCGACACTGAATGAACACAGTTCTGACCCCCCCTCGCATGAGACCTGTGGAGTTCACAAAGTCTGTCTGGTGGGCCATGGTTATATACTGTTTTTCTTGCCTGGAGCTAGGTTTCCTTTGCTTCTTTCTCTTTCTCCGAATATTCATGCGGTCCTCATCCCCTGTCCAGTGTTAGAAGCATTCTATCTTCGAGTAGACAGAACAGTGTCTGGGGAAGGATTCGAATATTCATGTAGTCCTCTGTCCTCCCTGGGGTGTTGGAGGAATCCCATCTCCTTCTCGGACAAACAATACCACTTCCAGGAACCGATACATGTAAAGTTTGAGTTACAGGAACCGAGCATTCACATGCTAGTCCAGAGCTGTCCTCAGTTATCTACGGTCGTTATTGACCGATGATGGCTTGGGTGCTCCAAGACTCACTCAGAATTTCCTAGGAGCTGCTCCCTTCACTTGCTAATTTGGACTCTTATTCAGTGAACACCTGTGTGTGCTACAATCTAGTGAGGTAAACGATTTCCCAACCCTTGTGTAAGACTTCTAAAAACCTGGGTGTTTTCTGTAACATATTCTAAAGCATGATTTGATATATATTTCCCTAAGTACGAATATATTTGCCATATTTATATGAGCACAAATTTAATACATTTGTTACAAGGGCAGCAAGCTAAAGCATAGCAATATCCCCAGAGCAGCCAAACGCCCTCTGTAATACAAATGACAGTTCTTGAGAGGAAAAAAGGGGCTGGCAACCAGCCCCCCACTGCCCAGATGAGAGTCCTGGAGTCAGGTCCCAAATACCTCTCTTGGTATTTACAACACCACTCATGAAACACTCCCTTCCTCCCAGGCATAACTCCAAAATTGTTTCCCCTGGCCACACCATTACTGTGGTATGTGAGAGTGCTTGGCAATGTCTTTTGTTTCTTAATACAGGTCCGTTTGCATTTTCCATGACAACAAATGGGAAGAAACTTCCTTGAAGAAACCAAACAACCAACATTATCCACTTTGAATTTTTTTCCCCATACCAACACAATACATCAAGCTTGGACTTCTAAACTATATATATACATGTGTTAGCCGAATTATATACATATATACATGCAGATATGGATACAGGCACAGTGTCATGAACCGTTCACCTCAAAATAGGGTCCTCTTGAGGTATACATTGTGTTTCTCCATTTCTGAAGCACCCACCAAATGCAATCTGGTCCCTGAGCAAAGGCAACCCCACTGTTATAAATGAAAAATAGCCAATTTTAATAAAAAATTAAAATTTATTTCGCGACCGTAATACAGTCCCGACAGCCACCAATCAATTGGCCAGCGTACCACCCCCGGTCGGTGATACGGGTGAACGTGAATTTGGCCTCTATTGCACCAAATTCCCCTCATCCACACCGGCTGCTCCCAGGCCGTGGTTCTTATACGTTTTATTTCGCCCGCGGCAGAGTCCCTTTGTCTGTCTTTTGAGATCTTCATATTCATGTTCGGTCTTTTCTTCGGTCCAGGCTGCACAAAGCCTCAGTCCAGGAATTGATCAATGCGTCTCCCAGATTCCCGGAATCGGGCATTCAACCGGCAGGTGCTGATGGCCCTGGTTATCTCAGATGTCCGGGCCATAATCTCCTGGGTGTCACTGGGCACATGCCTTCATGAATGCCCATCTCCCATGTAGCCGAAGTTCCCTTCGAATGCAAATGTCGTGGTGCGCATCTGCCGCTGTTTCGCCATCCTGCTGCGGTTTTTCCATCCTGAGGAAAAGAATTCTCCCCCCCCCCATGTACCAATAGTCTGCTTCATACACATATATATTTTATACATCATTTATTTCCACGAATTACTAACCATATTTCTAACACCACTGATGGGTTTGTTTTAGCTCAAGGCAGAATTAATCCAAACATTGTTTCCTAACATACCTCTCAACTGCACCACCAGAACCTTATCTCTTATTGTCAAATGAAGGGGTTCAGTCTGGGCAGGGCCAGCTCGGTTAGTGAACCTGTGTCCTGGGGTGACTTTATGATGCTTGTATCCCCAGTCGTCTGCTCTGTTTATGCTGGATATTATGTTCTGCACCTTTAAGACTGGTTCTGAGAGCAAAGGGGGAGAGAAGAAGCTTGGAGTTTGTTATTAGAAATTACACTTGTTCCCCCGCATACCTTCACGCAGACAGTGTTGTCGATACAATGGACAGTGAGAGACAGCTCTCCTTTGCTTTTAGTTAGTTTTTTAGCTACCTGAGGCAGAGAAGTTCCCCAGACTGTGGTATTTCTTTTTCTTGAAACTGTTCAAACCTGCTCTAGATGGAAAACCGAGAAAAACACTGGGAGCTCGCTCCTGTGGCCCACGAGGACCCAGGATGCTGCATTCCAGCGCTGGAGGGACTGATAAAAGACTGAGTGAGCCGAGCAACATCCCACAAAAAGAACTCTCTCTGAATTTGCCATCTCTTCAGAAAAGCGAGAGGTTCCATTCTTTAATATTATTCTTTTTTTTAAATGCTTGTGAATACTTTGCTTGTAAAATAAACAGGTTTTTTCCCTTTTCTCCAAGGAAATCTTTTCCCAAACCAGTTGGGGGAGGGGCTGTTTGAATTTGCTTTCTAGAGGGACCCCATTTGGAGGTTTCCTCCCAAATTTGTCCTAAACCAGGACAAATACAATTTTTGGCGCCCAGCGCATGGCTCAAGACAGTGGAAAAAACCTGTACTGATTGCATTTTGGTTGTACTTGCTCTGTATTGGGATAAAGCAGTCAGTAGCCATGTTGCTTGAATTCATAATGTCTCTCTGGGTGGAGGCCTTCATGTGTCTCTCGTCCCTAGGCTTTATTTAGGTTTTAATACCTTTCTGGTCCCTAGGATTATTTTTCTATCCAGAGATAGCTCCAGTATTGTCCCTAACATGTAGTTTTTACAGTAGAGGGGCACGGATTAGAATAGCTGTTGTGCTGGGCTCGGTGATAATAATTTATAGGGAGTTTACAAAGGTACTAGGGATTGTTCAAGATATGAATAGTTTATGGTTTCTTTGTCCTACCCTGAGTCCTAGTTCTGGTAGCATGTTTTAGGAGTTTATTAATTATTTGTCATGGTTTAGGGCAAATTTGGGAGAAAACCTCCAAAAGGGGCCCCTCCAGAAAGACAACTCAGGCGTCCCCTCCCCCCACCTGGTTCGGGAAAAAATTTCCTCGTAGAGAAGTGGAAAGAACCTGTTTATTTAACAGGCCAAGCACTCCTCAGCACACAAAATGAACAATACTGGATGACAAAACTCATTTGCTGCTCTGAAGAGATGACAAATTCAGAAAGTCTCTCTGGTGGCTGGTCACTCTGTTATCAGTCCCTCCGGTGCTAGGAAAGGCTGCAGAGTAGGCTACAAAGTGCGTGCTCTCAGTGTTTCCCCAGGTCCCGGTGTGGAGCAGATTTGAATGGTTCCAAGAAAAGGGAAAGAAAAACAGTCCAGGGAAAGCTCGGACTGCCTCAGCTAGCTAAACTAACTAACTAACTAAAAAGCAAAAGGAGCACGGTGTTCTGCCCTGTCCGTGCCCAGACAAAAACAGTGTTCCAGCAGACTGTGGAGGAGTGAGTCTAGTTCTTGATAACAAAAGCCTGCTTTTTCTTCTCCCCACCTTCGCTCTCAGCCAGTCTTGAAGGCACAGCATATAATATCTAGCATAAACAGAACACCCGATTGGGGATACAAGCATCATAACATCACCCTAGGAGATAATTGCGCCTAGTTTGTCAGAGGAAGAGCAGGGGATGAGGCTTTTCAGCCTTACCTTTCCTTCTCCTTCACTTTTGAAGAATGTTCAGTTTCCCCTGAATGTTAAAGAGACCACCTTCCTGGTCTTTAATCTGGTAGGCTTCCTCTATATGGTTTGCAGCTTGTCTAGAGTGAGGGCTGGCATGTCCAGAGCAGCTGAGACCTCTGACCCAGGAGTAAACCCATGCATGGAAAATCCTGAGTTGTGTGGAGAATGGGAGGATATGGGCCAAATCCTGAAGGAATTTACTGACCCTATAGCCTGGGACTTTCCACATGAACAAATATAGAACCCAACTGAGGTGGGGAAATACTTCAAAGAGAAGTGCCATGATGACTCTTAAGGAGAAAAAGCTCATTGCAATAAGCTGGGCCCTGGCATATGCTTGTCGCACACTGCTAGATACTGTAGGGCAGCATATAGAGGCAGGGGGACAGAGAGATAGATCAGCAGCTACCCCAGTCACTCCGGCTGCAGCCAACACTTCAGTTACTCAGGTTGTAACTAAACCAGACAGTGAGCCTAAGCCAGCAGCTAAACCAGACAGTGACCCTAAGCCACTGGCAGTCGCTACTGCGGGAAAGAAGCACACAAACAAAACCGATTGGCCAGTGGATGATAATGATCTGGGAGAAGGACCCTCAAAGCTGGTTCTTGACACAAAATCACAAGTCAAAGAGACTGACACAAATTCATAAGTCTCTACTGAGTCCTTTTCCCTGAAGGACCTTCATGGCCTTAGAAAGGATTATACTCGATGACCTGGTGAATCCATAATTAGTTGGTTAGTCCGTGTGGAGATTTTAGGATTTTCTTTGCAACAAGTGTATCATTTTATGCAGAAAAACTGCAGTATGGTGATTTATGTTTAACTGTGGTAAAACAAATTAAAGGAATGCCAGGAATTCCCCTCTCACAGCAACTTAAGCCCTGACTCTTGTGAATTTGAGATACAAGGGGGGGTTTGTGTTTGTGGGCATATCAGAGTTTTTGGCTGTAACAGGCACAGCCTTTTGCAAGGCAGCAAAGTGAGTGTCAGTAGAAACAATGCTTTAATTTGATTGTGCGGGAAGAGAACTGGAAAAGACTGAGATCTTGTAGAACAGAGTTTAGGTGGAGAAGACCAAGACAGGCATTTTGTCATTTGTGTTATTCTAAGGAAATGAATGCTACTCAGAGAGCTATAATGATTTTAGTAGCAACCAGTCACGAGAAGCAAAGAAGTAACAGGGTGTTTGATTTATTAGAAAAGAGAGTTTCAAGTAATTTAAGAAACCCAGCAGAAATAATTAAAGCTGAGTGTGCTCAGCTAATTTTATACCCCAGGACTTTGAATTAAGGCAAAGAGTTAGGACGGGGTAGAAAAATGAGAACTAAGAAAATAGAGTTTTTAGTAGACACAGGGCAACATACTCAGTGTTAAATAAAGCCTCGATGCCTATAACAGATTATTATGTTATGATAAGGGGGCAACTGGCCAATCTGAAAAAGCATACTTTGCAAACCATCAAAATATTCATAGGTTTTTGTATATGCCCAACTCTCCAAAGGCCCTGTTGGGTAGGGACTTGTTGGAGCAGCTGGAAGCAAAGATCACATTTAAAGGTGGGGAGATTATTTTGGAGGTAAAGAATCAACAATATGTAGACATACTAGGCTTATTGGTAACAATTAGTGCAACTGAAATTGAAAATAAGGATGAAATTAATAAGAAAATAATGGATCTGGTGTTTCCTGGGCTATGGGTCTCTAACATACCAGAGAGGGCAGAGAATGCACCTCCTGTGCAAGTTAAGGAAAACAACCAACTAGGGTCAGGCAGTAAAAGCCTGATCTGCACCTGGTGGTGGCAAACCCATACACTTTGCTAACATGTTTAACACCTGAGCTAACCTGGTTTACTGTTTTAGATCTGAAAGATGCCTTCTTTTGCCTCCCTATCCACTAAGCCAACCAGAAAATTTTTGCATTCAAATGAGAAAGCCCTAAAAGCGGGCTCAAAACCCAGATCACATGAACTGTGTTGCCTCTAGGCTTCAAAAATTCCCCCACTCTGTTTGGGGAACAACTTGCAAAAGATCTAGAGTCTTAGGAAGCTCCACAAGAAGAAGGAAGGCTATTGCAGTACATGGATGATCTTCTAGTAGCCACTTGTATGAGGGAAGCATGTGCAGCCTGGATGGTAAGCCTTTTGAATTTCCTAGGGCTCCAAGGATACAGAGTATCAAAGAAAAAGGCACAGGGAGTGAAACAGAAAGTAATCTACCCGGGGTACGAGGTCAGTGCTGGGCAACAGACTTTAGGGCAGGCTCGCAAGGAAGCTATATGCCAAACCCCGAAACCCCAGACAATAAAGGAACTCCGAATCTTCTTAAGCATGGCAGGGTGGTGCTGGCTGTGGGTTTATAATTAAAGACTGCTCGTCAAACCCCTCTATGCTCTTATTGCCAATAGAAATAGAGATCTCCAGTGGACAAAGAAAGCCACACAGGCCTTTCACCAGCTAAAGAATGCCCTCATGTCATCTCCAGCTTTAAGACTTCCAGATTGGAAATCAAGAAGAAGCAGTACACCACGATTGCCTGGAGACCATTGAAGCTACTTACTCCAGCCACCAAGACTTAAAGAACACTCCTTTGGACAATGCTGAGACCTGGTTCATGGATGGGAGTAGCTACGTTGCCAGTGGAAAACGACATGCTGGATATGCAGTCGCTACCTGCAGAGAGGTAATAGATTCTGGACCCTTGCCAACAGGTACCTCTGCACAGAAGGCGGAGATAATTGCACTGACCTATGCCTTGGAAATGGCAAAAGGAAAGAGAATAAACATCTGTACAGACTCCAGGTATGCATTCAGAGTTGTGCATGCAAATGGAGCCATCTGGAAAGAGAGGGGACCGCTGACCTCACAAGGAAAGAACATCAAACATGCGCAAGAGATCATCTGGCTGCTGGAAGCAGTTCAGCTGCCTGAAAAGATAGAAATTATGCTTATTAAGGCACACCAGAGAGTGAGCTCAGAATTGGAAGAAGGAAATGAGCTGGTGGATAGAGAGGCAAAGGAAGCAGCGAAAGGTGAGGTAACTATTGAAGGAGCTCCAATTCACCAAAACTTAGATTGGGAGGGGCCATGGACTGGGAGAGCAGTGGCAAATTGAGTTTTCAGAACTCCCAAGGAAAGGGGATTATCAGTATTTATTAGTATTGACAGATACATTTTCAGGGTGGCCAGAAGCGTTCCCCACCAGAACTGTCAAGGCTCGAGAGGTGTCCAGGGTATTATTACAAGAAATAATACCACACTTCGGAGTTCCAGCCACAATATTCTCGGATAGAGGATCACATTTCATTTCCAGAGTAGTCCAACAGATTAGTAGCCACCTGGGCATAGATTGGGAACTTCATACTCCATACCACCCCCAATTGAGAGGCCAAGTGGAGAAAATGAATCATTTGATTAAGCAGCAGATTGTAAGACTGGGGCAGGAAGTTAATCTACCCTGGCCCCAAGCTCTTCCACTAGCACTGTTACAAATCCAAACTAAACTTAGAGCCAAAGAAAATCTGAGTCCCTTTGAAATGCTTTATGAAAGACCATATGGAATACAAAAGGGAATGTCCACCCACATTGGGGAGATAACATTGGCGGCCTACATGGCGGCTTTAAGTAAACAGCTCAGAGAAATTGAGACACATGTGGCTGTAACTCAGAGCAGGGAGCTACATGGATCAGTACATAACATACAGCCTGGGGATTATGTATATATTAAGCCTCTTACAGAAAAGCCCTTGGAACCACAGTGGGAAGGACTGTTCCAGGTGCTTCTCACCACTTTCACCGCAATCAAGATCAAGGAGCAGAATGCCTAGATCCACCACTCTCGAGTGAAGAAGGCCCCAAAAGCCCCTTAGAAAGTGACACCAGGAGACAAGGAACTGAGACTAAAACTTACTCCGGCAAAATGAGCATATTGTGGCCTGGGGTAGCTTGTAATTTCATTTACAGAATTGTTTTGTGTATAATTATAATTGGAGTCTTAAAATTAGAGAGTACCTCTATCCAAACCTCTGCTGAATAGCCTTGGTCCCAGGCTTTTAACCAGTATACTGGACCCATGGGAGAACCTTCTGAGATAAAAGATTTAAACCTTTCCAATGTAGTAATCCATGGGAATCAGGTATATGAAGAGCAGGAGTGGCAGGAACGGAAACTATGGACACTTCAGGGGATCAGAGGAGAAGAAATCAAGGTAGGGTGCCGGGTGGTCAATGGGACCACTCATGAGAGTCCAGATGAAATTAGTGTCTCAGCCTCTCCTGTGTACAGGCACTGGGAAGTTTGTGATAGCACAAGTGAATCAGATTGTTAGTGTAATTTCACATTCATACAGCCTGTAGAAGTGACTTGTCTTTGGGCTCATGATGCTCTCAGGCTCTCATTTAAATTTAAAATAGATGCTATAATTGCTAATGCAAATTAACATCTCAGAAATCCAACCAGCCTGCTCCTCTTTCTTAAGAACATCCTTTGAGGGCTAGACAATGTAATTACAAAGACAGGTACACCTCAAGAGCAAAATAAGAAGGGATCTAACTAGGATATTAGGGACAAGATTGAGAGTTTTAAATGGAATTGATTCAGAAATACTAATGAACAAGCTAGCCACTGCAGCAGGTGGTCTAGCAAAATTAAAAAAACCTTTGCAGTTATCTCTATTGGCATTAAGAACTAGCCAGTGGCAGATTTCAAGAGTACTGCCAAATTGGGAAAAGGCCGAGGACCAAGACCAGAAGTTAATAGTAGAAGCACTTAGTATGGTTCAAGATAATGTGTCTTTAGCTTTAAGTTATATACAAGCACAGTTATGGATGCAAGCAACAGCAGCTTTAATCATATGGGAGGGGGGTGAAGGTGATTTCCCAGCTGAAATTCCAAAGATTGTCTGGGATAATGCGATTGATTTTGAAAGGAAGTTTCAATCCTGGTGGACTAGGGTAAATTTCACCTATGATCCTGCTTCTTATGTGGCCACTGTCTTTGTGCTTACTATACGTAATGCCACTGTTTATGTTATCCGCTCCATCATTGCACTAGGATTAAATCATGAGAAAACAGTGCTTTATCCCTCAGAACACAGAGTATTGGCACAAAAGATTAATGAGAAATGGCAAACAGTAAACTTAGAATCTTGTGTTACCCAGGAACAACTAGGATTCATCTGTGAAAGCAACACTATTGATGCTCTTGATGTGTGTCTTGACACTGAACAAGGTATTTGCCACTTCGAGATTTATCCAGTCACTGATCAGAAGACTGTGCTTGTATACATTGGTAAAGGTTGTGTATGCTTAAGGACTGCTTGTACTTTTGTAGAAATTGATAACAACAGTGTAGTTTTGCCTAGTAGAAATCATTCTAATTTTTGTATTTGTAATTTTGTTAAGATTATCGGGTGTGATGTTTTGTATTTGACCCCAGTGACATCCCACCAGCTGATTAAAACCAGTTACACAGTGTATCACAGGCTATCACCTACTCCTCTTGGAATGGACCTTACATTGGTAAGACAATTGATTAGACACCAAGACCTAATTGAGATTTTGAGGAAGATCCAGAAAAGCGGAGAAAAGACTCTTAATTAAGGTCCATCATAATACAAGAGAAATAATCAGAATTCTGCAAAGAATAAAACAAGATGCAGATCATCATTGGTGGGATGTAGTCTTTGGATGGTCACCAACTGCAAATGGGATTTTCAATACATTGTGCCACCCCATTGTAGTTTTATTGATATTAGTTGGAGTGTGATTAGGGTTATCTTTTATAGTGCTAGTTTGGAATTGGAGAATACTGCAATGAATAGTGGTGTTGACCTCCTTATCAAATGTACATGGCAAAGCATTAAGGGACATCTATTATCGTAGAAATTTGTACTAAGTAAAAGAATTTACTAGTTTTCTAGAAAAGGGGGGAATGAAACAGGGGATTGGAAATTTAACTCGGGATAGAAACCAATTTTGGATTTTTTCTGTTGTTTAGTCTTTTAACTTGTGTGCTCACAAAAAGGCCTGCAGAGAGAAAAAAGGAGACTCAAGGCTACTTAAAAATGGTATGCAACCATCCAAGCCGAAGAGAGATAAGAAGAGGCCCCCCCACTGACCTTGAGACTGAAGCAGACAGAAAAACTGAATCTGGGTTATAAACACTGCATTAACACTACATGACTGAAAAACTGCACAGGTTCATAAAATTGATAAGACAGTTTAATGCATATGCATATGTCTTTTATGCATATGCAACAGGTTAGGGGATAAAGTAGACTTGGGAATTTTCGGAGGTGCGCATGTCCTTGGGGAGCATGCATCCAGTGCTGAAATAAATCATACTGGCTTTACAAAATTTGCAAGTTGTGGAGTTTTTTTTTCTGCAAATCAGGATACAGTAAACATCTTGCCTTGAAAGCAGGATGTAGGGAGATAAGCTGGAATTTCTGACTGATAGACACTTCACTTTACAAACTATAAAAGCTACACAAACTCTCGTGGAATCAGAAGTCTCCTACACACACCCTGGAAACATGCAGGCCTTCTCCCCAAAGTTTGGACCCAAACTCTGTGATTACTTTTCCGGAAATTGAGGGAAAGGACTTTATGTGCGCTCCATCATCAGTTCAGTGGTAATTCACATTGACTCCTAATCTATACTATTTTTTCACTAGCTGTAATATAGGTACCTTTTATCGTGCACTGTTTTTTATATACTAGTACTTCTTTTTGTTTATCCTCTGTAGTGAGTAAGTCTGTTTAAAGTCTTCTGTCTGTTAATCTTGTGTCTATTCAATAAATAATTCATTTTATAATAGACCTAATCAGCCATTCTTAAGAACTGTTTAACTGTTTCATCAGTTTAACTGTCCTGGTTTAGGGAAAATTTGGGAGAAAACCTCCAAAGGGGTTCCTCTAGAAAGCAGATTTAAGCAGCCCCTCCCCCAAGTGGTTTGGGAAAAGATTTCTGTTGCAACCCAGGGCTCAGGGAATACTTCCCTGCCTGTCCTGGCAAGTCCTGACTCTCAGGAAAACACTGCTTTTAACCTTCATCCATGGAGAAAGCTTCCAAGACATTGGGATGAATTAGAATCCACAACTATGTGAAATAGATAGTGTAGTTTATCACAGGGTGAAAAATTTAGAGTTTTGGATTTTTAGTATGGAGGTGGATGGGAGACAAGATGGAGGATTTTGGGCATTGCCTGGCCTTCTTCTTCATTTACTCCAATTTCTGCTGTGTTGGTGGCACAGGGTGATTGGTTGGGGAAAGCTGCAATGCAGATGTGGCATAGCACACAAATAGTTAGATATTGGTACATAAGTAGAAATAAAGTACATTTTAGGAGTTCATTGGATGAAACGGCTTTAAAAGACCTTGAAACTGTGCATCTTGTGACCTTTTTGCTGTCTTCTCCTTGTGGGCTAAGTCTGGTGTAGATGGCGGGCAGAACTTTTGATAAGATAAAAATAAATAGCAACCTGAAGATCGTAAAAAGTCCCGTGCATCTCTCACTCCTGGCACAAGAACTTTTTAGGGGTCTCCCATGTTGGGGGCCCCAAAGGGGTTTTGCACAAATTTCCTTGGAGAAAAGTGGAAAAATCTTGTTTATTTAATAGGCAAAGCATTGACCAGCACAAAAAAAATGAACAATATTAAACAATAAAACCTTGTGCAGCTCCACAAGAGATGACAAACTCAGAAAGTCCCCTTCGTGGGTTGCAGCTCAGCTTACTCAGTCTCTTATCAGTCCCTCCAGTGCTGAAAATGACGCAGCCCAGGCCAGGCCTGGTGGGCCACAGGTGCGAGCTGCCGGTGCTCTTCTGAGTGTTCAGTCCTGAGCAAGTTTAAACAGTTCCAAGAAAAAGAAAAACCATAGTCCGGGGAACTTCTCTGCCTCAGCTAGCTAAAAACTAACTAAAAGCAAAGGAGAGCTCTGTCCCGCCACCTGTCTGTGCTCCAGGCAACATAGTCCAGGAGCAGGAATGTGGAGGAGTGAGTGCAGTTTCTGAAAACAAACTGTGCGCTTCTTCTCCCCTTCTCCCCGCCCTCTTAAAGGTGCAAAACTTATTTCTGGGCTAAACAATGAATGGGGATACAATTCAGCATCATAAACTCACCCCAGGACACTGTTTAACATTCTTAAGAACTGTTAAGCTGTTTAATCAGGTTTTAAATCTACAGTATTTCTCAGTTTGATGTTTGACTTCCCTTACCTGGTTAAAGCACAAGGCAGAAATGACAAGCTTAGAAGGCAGCAATGACATTCAATTAGAAAAATCATCTCAATAGACTGACTACAACTTTGCATACATTTCTTGTAACAGACAATCAACAAGGCATGCGAAAAGACAATTGCTTTACTTGATAGACATGTGAAGAACTTTCTCATCTTCTCTACCTAATACAGGAAAAGTAAAATATCTCCCAGTGTTTTTAGGCATAATGTTTGAGTAAACAATATCTTCAAGTTTTCTTCACTTCTTAGCAATACCTTTTAAGAATAATTGTACTTATTTATCAAGCCAAGTCATTGTTTTACTTGGATGTTTTAGGATATATAATATGAAAACAATTAATCCTAATATTTCTGCAATCTTTCTGCAAGAATTTTGAATCTGGGTAATTTAGCCACACACAGGTATCTGAATATGATGACCTTTTCTAACAAATCTGATGATCACTGATGAGCATTATGACAGTAGTAAATCTCTACTAGCTTGGAAGTGGAAATTTTCTTCACTCTGAAAGAGAATGAAATTTAATATAGAATCATAGAATATACTGAGTTGGAAGGGACCCATCAGGATCTAATAGATTTTTTGATATCTAAAATATATTCCTATTGGCACTGATCTTTTGTCCTCTGCAAGCTCTTGCACTCAATTTCACATCTAGGGTTTGAAGACTATAGCGACAATAATCGACTCCTCCACTGTCAGCATGCTCATTCTCAAGAAGCACTACATCCAACAGAAGAAAAAAATCCAAGTCTGCGTAAAGTGGTCAGAGGGAAAGCAGACCTGGGCTTAATAATGAACTAAAGACTTCAAGGTGGGGTGAACACTACAAAGTCATAATGAACCTACACATTTAAAGAAAAATAAGCTTTCTTTGGAAAGGGAAGGGATAGGGCAATGAATTCTCTTATAAATATTTCCATTATTTTAGCTGGAAAAACAAAAAAAAGAAACTGTGTTGTATGTGAAACTGATTTTAGTTATGAGAAGTATAGGTTAACATACAGCAACTTCGTATATAAGATGTCCAAAGATAACAATAGGTATCTAATATTTATCAGTCATTTCCCTGGACTATGTAATTTCAAAAATTAAGCTGTGCATCTGCTGCACGAAATACCTGAACACTTTTCAATTTTAATGTTGGCAGCTATTTTACAAAGCTTGAAGACCACTAAAGTAAGATCTTGCTGGTCTTCACTTGCAAAAGATGAAAGAAAAAAAATAACTGACTGGATTTTCTTATTCCTCTACCTTTAGTAAGATGAGTACATTAAGCTTAAGTGGAATACAAAGAGATGCAGTAGATTCTGGCCTGTTAAGATTCCAGTTTGGTGCACTTTGGTATTCCTGGAGGATTTTAGGCTCCAAAGCACAATGCAGCATTCAAAATTCAATAGGAAGATTATTCAGAATAACAGTTCTTTTCTGTGATAGGAAAATAGCAACATCAGATGACTGGTTGATTACAGGGAAACTGGGTTAAAAACAATGCTTTAAACAAATTTTAGGCAGCATATAGGTCAGTCAAAACTGAAACAAGAATATAATCAAATCTGGACAACAGAAGGTTCTTTTATGCCTTCATTTCACTAGAATTCAGTGCATAGCACTTCTGCCATTCTTGTGATATATGTGAAGAGAAGTGTCTCAACTGTTTCTTTTGTGACAGTTGGGATAAAACTCAGTTGCATATGAAAAAGTTGTATCCTTCCTCCAACACTGATCATGTGTTGATATCTAAAAAGCTAATAAATCAAAAGCCATAGATATGTAAGACCAAGGATTCCAAATATAGTACCGTCCATTATTATAAATAATGATTTAATGTCATGTCAGACAAACTGAGTTTAGGCTATATATTCAGTGTTAAGGCTGAGATGCCATCACCACATGTCTTGTTAGGCAACAGAAAATCTCAACTCAGATATACATGTAACTAGCAATTAAAATAAAAAGCAGAATTAAACCATCAGTACATGCTGATGTTGTGTGAGGCACCCAGAACACTTCTGATTTAATTTGTGAGTATTTAACTGTCTTTGTTTCACTTTTGAAGACCATTAGTGAGAAACAATGCCCATCTTGATCTTTTAGACTAAACCTTCTCCATATTTAGCACGAAACCCTGTGGTTCCTATTCAAGTCATGAATGCTTCTGGAATAATGACAATGAGAATTTGGGCAGAAAGGAGCTCATATAACATACACTTATACAGAATAGTCTCAGTTATACTCAAATGTTAAGGTTTGTATATTATACTTTGCTCTTCAATTAACAAACTTCTCTTGTATATAAAGAGAGAAAACATAGCTTCTATTGAGAGAATTTGCATATTAAGAGATATACATGGACTATAAATACAGCACAGGTGGCTTCATTCACAGTCAGAGACAGCCAATGTCAACTTATTATTTAAATACCTTTATTCTTTTTTCCAATAATAGTTTGTACCATAAGACTTGGATTTAGGTTTTGGAATCTTCTCTTCAACATAATAGCTCCAGCTTGGTGGTTACATGGGAAATGGTGGAGGATGGGAGGAACCAAGAAACAAAGAGAATTCTAAATAAATATTCTTAGCATACAAGAAAAAGCAAATGCAACTGAAACCTTTTAACTTTAATATCTTTTTCTCTGGGTGGGCATCCACTAGGTTATTCCTTTGTAGTTGAGAGTAGAGAATACTGAAATTCCATAGATGTGATATGTGCTCATTCTCACAACTGAGAGATTTTACCATATTGCATACCTCTACTTTCATTACTCTGGTAAAAACTTGACAATTATCAGTGGAAAGCTGAACAGGAAATACTGAGCATTGCTCTGTGGAGTCCTGTAAAATCGTGGCTCCACAACTCTATAACACCACAGAAGCACTAAGGCCCTGTGTATGTTGGGACAGAAAATAAAAAAGTTGGAAAAGAAATAAAGATAAGGCAACATGGAAAAAAAATAGTATGCAGAAGGTCAATGAAAAAAGGTGGGGAGAGAATAGAGACCTTGGAAAGCGAGGGGAATAAAAAGGGTCTGAGTACCAAAGAAAGGAAGAGAAAAAAGCCCCAGAACTTCTGCATTGGAAAGGAGTTTGATACCTAACATTTTTATAAGAACATAAAAAAATAGGAGTAAAAGTAAAGGGAATGAAGTGATGGTAGACAAATAAATTATGTGATAATTTCCTGGGGTGACTTTATGATGCTCATATCCCCATTCGTCTGTTTAGCCCAGAAATAAGTTTTGCACCTTTAAGGTTGGTTCTGAAAGTGAAGCAGGGGGGAGGGAAGAAGAAGCATGCAGTTTCTTATCAAAAACTGCACTCACTCCTCCACATTCTTGCTCCTGTGTTGTCTGTGGATGGATGGACAGACAGTGAGACAGAGCTCTCCTTTACTTTTAGTTAGTTTTTAGCTAGCTGAGGCAGAGAAGTTCCCTGGACTGTAGTTTTTCTTTTTCCTTACACCTGTTTAAACATGCTCTGGACTGAATACCCAGAAGAGCACCGGCAGCTCGCACCTGTGGCCCACCAGGCCGGGCCTGAGCTGTGGCATTTCCAGTGTCAGAGGGACTGATAAGAGACTGAGTAAGCTGAGCTACAGCCCATGAAGGGGACTTTCTGAGTTTGTCATCTCTTTTAGAGCAGCAAAAAGTTTTATTCTTTAATATTGTCCATTTATTTTTTATTTTTTTTTGTGCTGGTCCATGCTTTGCCTATTAAATAAACAGTTTTTTCCACTTTTCTCCAAGGAAATATTTTTTCCCGAACCAATTGGGGGAGGAGCCACTTGAATTTGCTTTCTAGAGGCAACCCCTTTAGAGGTTTTATCCAAATTTTGCCTTAAACCAAGCATTTAAGCAAAAGAAATGCCAAAAATGTCAGGAAAGAGGAGATGGAGACATTGGGGTTTACGTAAATCAAAATGCAAATTGGTTGCAGCCTCCAGGTGTCTGGAAAGTTGCCATGGCAGGGCTCAGTTTGGTCTCTTTAGCTGCAACATTTCACTCATAGTTGAGATAGGTTGAAGCCAGAAGTCAGTAAATGTGCAGTTTTAACTGATACTAAGAATATAATACATTTCTTAGCCAATATTTAAGTAAAAAATTGATAAATCCTAAAAGGTTTAAGATATCGGAATCTTTACACTCAAAATACTCACAAGAAACAAGATACATCTAACCATCAAAACATGTTTCATAAGATACACAAGTTGTCAAGTCACTGTGCCTAGATTGTGTGTATTCACAAACAACTCAAACATTTTCTTCATGTGTATTAGGCTGAACTGAAGCACGGAATAGAATTCTCCAACCAATTAAAGTCAGAAAGTGGTATGTGTATTGACTGCACTAGACACATGGGGAGTAACCTCCCAAAGACATGTGTGGAATCACAAAGCCCCCAGTTCCCTTATTTATCAAAAAAAGTCTTACATATTCATATAATTTCATGGAATGCCTATACATATTCATTACCTAACCCTGCCTACCCCCATTTTGTATTAAAATGTATTATAATGAGTTCAAAGTTCCTTCACACTTGTGCAATCCTTCACTTCAAATGGGTCAATGGGTTTTGAAATGGTGAGTGGTCCTTTGAAGTTGAAGTAATAAACGTCTTCCTCAAGGTGACTTTTTTGCCTTTGTATGTTGGCAGGCTTTCTAACCCCTGGGCTATAGTCCAAGCTCCCCAACTTGGTCTTTGTTGGTTTCGGGGCACAGGTGTAGTCACAGTCCTCTTCTTTTTCACAATTAAATCCGCATTCTCATCCTGCTTCTTCAAACACAGTAAAGACAAACCAGTGATATATTACCCTAGCCTTAACTACTCCATCTGCTAATAATTAACTATTCCCCATTGCTTCTACTCTTCTTGGTATACTTTTAATCATTATAAATTGTTTCTATCCTCCTAACTAAATATAGCTAAACTCTTAACTCTTTCAATTTCTTTAAACCCTTGATTAATTTTCCCCCTTTTTCTGTAGGGTTAGTAAATTCTTTTACTAATACACAGATTGTTCCTCATTTAACCAAGTCATATGGTAAGTATCTTTCAAGGCTATACCATATGCTCTTGACAATGAAGTCAAAACTGCTACTTGTTGTAGCATCCTCCAATTCCACATAGGTATTGCAATGGAAAAAAATTAAGCTTATGCCAACTAGAATGAGCAAAACAATAATTGGATGGATTAGGGTACTAAGTCTACCAGTTGCTTTCGATGACCATCCAAAAAGTACATCCCACCAATGATGACTTGCTTCTTGCTTTATTCTTTGCAAAACCCTGCTAATTTCCTCTGCATCATGATGAGCAGTTATTAAAACCTTTTCTCCATTCTCTTTAATTTCTCTCAAGATCTCACTCAGACCTTGATGTTTTATTGTGGCACTGATGTTTTATTTATGGCATTGTGAGCCATTCAGGAATGGGAGGTGGAGCTTCCTTTGTTCCTGAGTGACTCATTAACAGAGGCCTCTGGGGAGCACGGTGAACAGGAGAGGGCAAACAGGGGTGTGGTCATGGCAGTTTGCACAGCAGCTCGGGCAGGCAGGGCAAGCAGGCAGGGTTGCAGGTCTTCTTGCTAGTTAGGTGTGCTTTGTGTTTGAGGTGTTTCGGTTGGCTGCTTGATTTTGGGCTTTCTCCTAGTAATGGTTTTAACTTGGTCAAAATCTGTGGTTGGTACAAGTGTTTGTGACCAAGTGGAGCCCTACAAAAAGGATGGGACTGTACAGACCCATGCCTGCCTGCAGTGTTTGAGCTTATCAGTGGTTTCAGGGGGTGTTGTGGAGGAGGCCTGCCTACGATATGAACAGGTGAACAACCTCCTTTCGCTGGTGGCCAAGCTTAGGGAGGAAGTTGAAAGATTAAGGAGTATCAGGGATAGTGAAAGGGAAATAGACTGGTGGAGTTCCGCTCTAACATCTTTAAGGGAGGCCCACCAAGAGTCAGAGGACTCATATGCCTCTCACTCTCAGGCAATAGAAGGGCACCGATATTTGGCGAAATGAGGAGGAACACCAATACGACTCTTACATTGGACTTCCGGAGGGCAGACTTTGGCCTACTTAGGAAACTTATTCAGAGAGTTCCTTGGGAAGCAGTCCTTAAAAACAAAGGAGTTCGGGAAAGGTGGGCGTACTTCAAAACAGAGATCTTGAGGGCACAGGAAAAGACTGTCCCTGTGTGCCGAAAGACAAGTCGACGAGGTAAACATCCAGCTTGGATAGGCAAGGTGGTCTTGAAGGAATTTAGGAATAAAAGGAGGATGTATACAGCTCCTTTTGCTATCCAGAGGGGGCACTGAGATCAGCTGTCCCTGGGGGTTCGTAAGGGAAGCCCCTTCTCCATCCCTTTCTACCGGCTGTGTCCACCATAACTACATGGAGAAAAGATGGCAGGACTTGCACCACAGCGCCCTCTGCAGCCGAGGAGGTGTCATCGCACCTACCCTGCCCAGCTGGGAGCCTGCCAGTGCCCCTGCCGGCTGTGACCTTAACAACACCAAAGGAGAAATTGCTTAAAGAGAAGGAAGAGACTGTTTATTGGGTTTTCTGTTCTTGTTTGTTGTTGCTGCCATTGTTGTTGTTTGTTTGCCTTGTCATACACATACATATTAATAAAGAACTGTTATTAATTTTCTCATATCTTTGCCTGAAAGCCCCTTAATTTCAAAATAATAATAATTTGGAGGGAAGGGGGTAATATTTTCCATTCTAGGGGAGGCTCCTGCCTTCCTCGGCAGACAAATGTATTTCAAACCAAGACATTTGGGCATCTGCTTTTAGCTATGGCTGGTAGTAGGGTTTCCTGTGTTGTATTTTGAGTAAGAAGTGCAAAGATGCTGATTGGGGTCATTTAGAACAGGGAAGCTACAGACACAGAAGTGTAGCTATGATATTTTATTAAAAATCCTTTCCTAGGATTTTTTCCCTCCTGAGAGCCTCAGGAAAGAAATGTAAACAATAACTATCTGCTGCTGTGGAATGCAACAGGTGCATCTTCCATTGGTTCATGAGGATTGTTTTCAATTGATGACCAATCACAGCCACCTGTGCCGAGGCTGTGAGCAGCCACAGGATTTTTGTTATGCATTCTATTCTATTCCTGTTCTTTGTAGCCTTCTAATGATCTTTTCTCTCTGTTCTTTTAGTATAGTTTTAATGTAGTATTTTAGTATAATATATAAGATAATAAATCAGCCTTCTGAGAAACATGGAGTCAAGCCTCGTGTCTCCACACATGGGGTGTTCGCCTCAACACAGAAGTATCTATCTAGAGGTGTGTGTGGCTTTCAGTGGTCATATATGGAAAGTGCTTACATGCTTAACTTTAACAAATTGTCAGAGGGTGAAGATTCCTGATGTCTGTGTGGATTTAGTAGTTTGTTGAAAGGGAGACGCTTCTGCTGCTTCCCTTTCTTTTGTTTCTGTGCTCATCTGACCTGTTGTTGAGTCAGTTTCAGGTGATCTTATGAACTGAATTACCTCACCATATAGTCAGAGAAACCCAGGGATAAAAGGGGTGGATGAATATGAACTTTATGACTGATTCAAGGGGTCTTGAGGAATATGCCTTTTAGTGTTAACAGGCTCTTAAATTAGCCCTAAGGTCTGTGTTATCTCCAAACTGAAATCCATTAAAAAACTAAAGTTGAAACAGAGTGGAGATATTAGCTAAACTTATGGGTTCCCACACAACTTGCACTGATTTGTCCTCATAGAGATCTTTGCTTTATCTCTTAAAAGTGCAAATACAAAATGTGACATTAGGATTTGATGTATTTTAATAACCTTTCTTGAAAAATGAGTGGGGAATGTGGATTCTTCAACAAGGTTCATTGCTTGCATTCTAGTTTTCCCTAGTGCATATGTAGGAAAACTGTCTTTAAAATATTTAATTTTATTATGGACTATAAATGTTGACTTTCAAACAGAACTCTTACTTATGAGGGCTCAGCTGTTGGAAGCTGTTGTACTTAGTAGGAATTTTGCCTATAGTAAGAACTTCAGTTTCTGTGGGTTTTTGTCAACAAAGAATGAAATTGGATTTAACAAGCTGATCTTGATGTTTGACTGAGGTCTCTATTCTGCTGTGATGATATTCAATTAAAATTCTAACTCCTTTCAGAAGGTAACCAATTTAACTTCTAACCAGAATCCAAATCGCTTGTTCAAATTTATTTGTTTCAGATACCTGTTATAAGAACTTAATCGCATTTTAACAAATTGATATAAAGTCAAAGAACTTCTTTGGGGTCAACTATTTTGCTCTAGTCTAGTCCTCCAGTACTAGCATAAATTGGTACTCATATCCATAAGTGCAGAAACTTAAACAATGTATGTGCATATACACAGTAATTACATGCCTTATGATATGTCACACATAGAAGGACTAAGGAGTATTAGGGAAAGTGAAATAGATTGGCTGAGTTCCACCCTTCCATCCTTGAGGGAAGCCCACCGGGAGTCAGAGGACTCCCATGCCTCCCACTGTCAGGCAATAGGACACTTGGTGGATGAGGGGGAGTGGAAATGGGTCCCTACTCAGGGAGGTAATTAAAATTCCTCCTGACCCCCATCACCTACCCAGGTGCCACTTCAGAATAGGTATGAGGCCCTGGGTCTAGGCAATCAGCCAGATGACCTAGAAGAAAATTATCTGCCCAGTGAGCCTCCCAATTATGTTTCAGCTGTCAGACAGATCACCACCTCTAACATTAAAAAGAAGGGTAGTCGTAGTGGGTGACTCCTTTCTGAGAGGAACAGAGGGCCCCATATGTCGACCAGACCCATCCCACAGGGAGGTTTGCTGCCTCCCTGGGGCCAGGGTACGAAATATCACTGAGAGACTTCCTGGGCTGATTCAGCCCTCTGATTATTACCCACTGCTGATACTCCAGGCTGGCAGTGATGAAATTGAAAAGAGGAGTGTCAAGGCGATTAAAAGGGACTTTAGGGCACTGGGTCAAATGGTCGATAGGACAGGGGCACAGGTAGTGTTCTGCTCAGTCCCTTTGGTGGCAGAGAAAAATGATGAAAGAAATACGAGAACTCACATCATTAACAAGTGGCTCAAGGGTTGGTGCCATCGGCAAAATTTCCAATTCTTTGAACATGGGGCAACTTTTATGGCACCTGGTCTGTTGGAACTGGGTGGGATACATCTCTCTGTTAAGGGCAGAAGGATTTTAACTAATGAACTGGTGGAACTCATTGAGAGGGCTTTAAACTAGGTTTGAAGGGGGAAGGGTATGCAGCTGGGCTCTCTGGAAGCAGGCCCAAGTGTGGTAAGCCTGTTGTAAAGGATTATAAAGAATGTTTTTGCAAATATATTAATGGCAAAAAGAAGGGTAAGACCAACCTTTGTTTTCTACTGGATGCAGGAGGGAACTTAGTAACTGAAGATGAGGAGAAGGCGGAAGTGCTTAACGCCTTCTTTGCCTGAGTCTTTAGTGGGAAGACGGCTTGTCCCCAGGACAACTGTCCTCCTGGGTTGGTTGATGGTGCCAGTAAACAGGATGGTCTCCCCATTATCCAAGAGGAGGCAGTCAGAGAACTTCTGAGATGCTTGGATATTCATAAATCTATGGGACCAGATGAGATCCATCCCAGGGTGATGAGACAGCTGGCAAATGAGCTTGCGAAGCCACTTTCCATCATCTACCAACAGTCTTTTCTCACTGGCGAGGTTCCAGTTTACTGGAGCCTGGCCAATGTGACACCCATTCACACAAAGGATGGGAAGGAGGATCCTAGTAATTATAGACCAGTCAGCCTGACCTCAGTAACTAACAAGATAATGGAGCAATTTATACTGAGTGTCATCATGCAGCATCTACAGGATGGCCAGGGTATCAGACCCAGCCAGCAGGGGTTTAGCAGGGGTAGGTCGTGTTTGACCAACCTGATCTCCTTTTATGACCAGGTGACGTGCCTGGTGGATGCAGGAAAGGCTGTGGATGTTGTCTATTTGGACTTCAGCAAGGCCTTTGACACTGTATCCCACATCACACTCCTGGAAAAGCTGGCAGCCCATGGCTTGGACAGGAACACTCTTTGCTGGGTTAGGAATTGGCTGGATGGCCAGGCCCAGAGAGTGGTGGTGAACAGTGCTGCATCCAGCTGGTGGCCAGTCACTAGTGGTGTCTCTCAGGGGTCTGTGCTGTGGTCAGTTCTGTTCAATATTTTTATTGATGACATGGATGAGGGTATTGAGTCTTTCCTTAGTAAATTTGCAGATGACACTAAGCTGGGAGTGTGTGTCAATCTGTTGGAAGGTAGAATGGCTCTGCAGAGAGAGCTGGACCGGCTGGATGAATGGGCAGAGTCTAACAAGATGGAGTTTAATAAGTCCAAGTGCCGAGTCCTGCATTTTGGCCACAATAACCCCCTGCAGCGTTATAGGCTGGGGACAGTGTGGCTGGACAGCGCCCAGGCAGAAAGGGGCCTGGGAGTACTGGTCGACAGACGGCTGAACATGAGCCAGCAGTGTGTCCTGGTGGCCAAGAAGGCCAAGGGCATCCTGGCCTGTATCAGGAATAGTGTGGCCAGAAGGAGCAGGGAGGTCATTCTCCCCCTGTACTCAGCACTGGTGAGGCCGCACCTTGAATACTGTGTCCAGTTCTGGGCCCCTCTGTTTAGGAAGGACATTGAGTTGCTTGAGTGCATCCAGAGGAGGGCAATGAGGCTGGTGAGGGGCTTGGAAGACAAGCCCTATAAGGAGCAGCTGAGGGAGCTGGGGTTGTTTAGCCTGGAGAAAAGGAGACTCAGAGGTGACCTTATCACTCTCTACAACTTCCTGAAGGGTAGTTGTAGTCAGGTGGGGGTTGGTCTCTTTCTCCAGGCAGCAACTGGCAGAGGTCACAGTCTTAAGCTGCATCAAGGGAAATATAGGTTAGATATTAGGAAAAAGTTTTTCACTGAAAGAGTGATAAAGTACTGGAATGGTCTGCCTGGGGAGGTGGTGAAGTCACCATCCCTGGATGTGTTTAAAAAGACTGGATGTGGCACTCGGTGCCATGGTTTAGTTGATGTGTCAGGGAACAGGTTGGATTCAATGATCTTGAAGGTCTCTTCCAACCTTGTGATTCTGTGATTAACTCTTTTACCAAGGTAAGGTCCATGCCAGTAGGTGCAGGTCATAAATGGTAATACATTGTGTAGTTGGCCTTTATCAATTGGTGGGAGACAACTGGTACTGAATATGTAAAATCGCACCCTACAATGTTAGCAAAATTACAAATGCAAAAGTTGGAGTGATTTTTAACAGGCAAATATCTGTCTTCATTTTCTATTTTTACTGAGGCACAGGCAATTCTCAAGCATACACAGCCCTGACCAATGTATATAAGCACCATTTTCTGAATGGTGTCTGGACAGATCTCAAAGTGGCATACACCCTGTTCAGTATCTAAACATATGTCTTGGACATCAATGGTATTACTTTCACAAACGAATTCCTACTGTTCTCGAGTAACACAGGATTCTACGTTTACAGTTTGCCATTTCTTCTCTACCATCCTGGTCTATACCCGATGTTCAGAGGGGTAAAGTACTGCCTTCTCACAATTTAATCCTAATGCAATGATAGGGTGGATAACATAGATTGTAGCTCTACGTAGGGTAAATACGAAGGCACTGGCTACGTTAGTAATGGGGTCATAAGTAAAATTTACCATAGTCCACCAAGACTTCAGTCTTCTTTCTGAACTCGAGGCATTATCCCAAACAACTTTTCAGATTTCAGTTGGGAAAACGCCTTCACTTCCTTCTCTTATAACTAAAGACTGTTGACTGCATCCACAACTGTGCTTGTATACAACTAAGAGCTAAAGATACATTATCTTGAGCCATACTAAGTGCCTTTACTATTCATTTGTGGTCTTGGTCTTCAGCTTCCTTTAAATTTAGTAGGACTTTCGAAACTTGCCATTGGTTAGCCCCTAATGCCAACAAAGATGATTGTAAAGGCTGATTTATTTTTGCCAAATCACTAGTTGCAGTGGCCAGTTTGTCCATTAATATTTCTGAATCAAATCTGTTCAAAACCCCTAGCCCTGTACCTATCATTCCAGTCAAATCCCTTCATATTCTGCCTCTAAAATGAGCTTGCTTCTGCAACCATGTTGTCCAACCTTCAAAGGATGTTTTTAGAAAAGGAGAACAAGCTGGTTGAATCTTTGAAATGTTCATCTACATCAACAGTTCAACATGCTTGAGGGACCATTCTGGGTTAAACAATAATTGTTGCTGTCCCACGTTTCTGACTACATATAGTCCAATTTCATATACTTTGGGTTCAAGCTTAGGTAGCACAGTTGAGGCTCGGGTGCTTGTAGCCAATTTGGTTGTTGTTGTTGTGGTTGTGGTAGGCATGGCATCTATTGTAAATTTGAATGAAAGTCCCATAGTACTCTGTGCCCAAATGTACACTACTGTAACAGTTTGTGTTAGTGTAAAATTATGCCAACACTCCAATTTGTTGGGATGATTATTACATGTTCTGTCTGCCGGAGCAGATGAAACATAAATTTCTCTTGCTTCTCATGGGTAGTCCCATTGATCATTCAGCATCCTACTTTGATGACCTCTCCCATAATTTCTCGAAGTGTCCATCCTACCCGCCACCTTGACTTTTCATGCTGCCACTCATGCTTTTCATACACCCGGTCCCCGTGCATGACTACAGCTGATCAGTTCAGATATTTGATAACAGAATAACCTCCTATATAGCCAGTGACCCAATTAAAAGCTTTGGACCAAAGCCATTCAACATTGTTCTGAGTAGAAGTACTTTCCTGAATTATTGTTACAGCTATAAACAAAACTAATGTTCCCAACTGCAATACACTCATTTTGCCCAAGTAAGCTTTAGTTTCAGTTCATTATCACCCGGTGTCATTTTCCAAGGTTATTCAGGAGCCTTTTTCACTCACATATGGTGAATACAGGTGTTTTGTTCCTTGACTTTGATTGCAGTAAAGGTGGTGAGGAGCACCTGGAATGGTCCTTCCCACTGTGGCTCCAAAGTTTTTTCTGCAAAAAGCTTAACTTAGCCACTTGACTGAGGGTGATATGGAGTGTGAAGCTCCCAGTCTATGCCTAAGTGGCGGCTAATTTGCTGCACAATTTTTGAAATAAAGTGTGGTCCTCTATCTGAGGATAGTGTGACTGGGACTCCAAAGCATGGCATTATTTCTTGTAACAATGCTTTGGTTACCTCTCACGCTTTGGCAGTTCTGTGAGGAAAGGTTTCTGGCCATACTGAAAAGGTATGTTAATACTAATAAATATCGATACCCCCTTTTCTGGGGAGTTCTGAAAAATCAATTTGCCATTGTTGTCCAGGCCTATAGCCTTTCCCAATTTGTCCAAGCTTTGGTTTGGGGATATTTTTGGGCTTAGTTTGGAGGCAAAGATCACATTGTCGGGTCACTTGAATAATCGTACTTTGTAAATTTCTGGCTAGAATCCTGTCTTTTAAATAGTTATGCAAAGCATCAACTCCCCAATGTGTTTTCTGATGTTCCTCTTTTACAAGTGACCATAGTAAATGAGAGGGAATAACAAGCTTTCTTTTTCCTTCCTTTATAACAGCCCACCCTTCCTGGTTATAGCTCACTTTCTCATCCTCAATAAGCCTTCTGTCTTTCTTGTTATAGTTTGACTGACCTTCTAAGGAAATTTGTCCATGTGAGATTAAGGCTGCCTCAATGGGTTTCTCACCTTCAGCCCCTTCTTTTGCCTCTCTGTCCTCCAGCTCATTCCCTTCTTCCAATTCAGAGCTCTCTTTCTGGTGTGCCTTGATATGCATAATGGCTACCTTCTCAGGTAGCTGAACTGCTTCCAACAGTTGTATTATCTCTTGTGCATGTTTAATACTTTTCCCTTGTGAATTCAACAGTCTGTTCTTTCCAAATCGCTCCGTGTGCATGTACAACCCCAAATGCATACCTTGAGTCTGTATAAATGTTGATTTATCTTCCTTTTGCCAATTCTAAAGCACAGGTTAAAGCAATTATTGCAGCCTTTTGTGCAGAGATGTTTGTTGGTAGCAGTCCAGACTCTATTACCTCTCTGCAAGTGGTGACAGCATACATATCATATCTCTTTGTGCTGATGACATAACTGCTCCCATCAGTGAATCAGGTCTCTGTATTATCGAGGGGGGTGTCCTCAAAATCCAGAGGGCTGGAGTAGGTGGCCTTGATAGTTTCCAGGCAATCATGGATCACTGGTTCTTCTGTATCCCTCTGAGAAAAGAAGCTGGGTTCACAAGGTTAGTGACTACAATTTCTACATCATCTTGTTCTACCATTATGGCTTGGTTCTTCAGGAACCTTTGTAGGGAAAGCCAGTGTATGCCTTTTACTTCCAGCACTGCAGACACTGTATGGGACCCCAGCACAGTCATCTTTTGGCTCAGAGTGAACTTGCATGCTTCTTGGATATTCAGCACCACTGCAGCAACAGCTCTGAGACACCCTGGCCATCCTTTAGCTGTCGCATCCAATTGCTTGGAAAAATAGGCAACTGCTCTCTGATACGGGCCCAAGTCTTGTGCTAGTATCCCCAGGGTAATCCCCTGCTTCTCATGAGAAAACAGAAAAAATTGTTTACTTGCATCTGGAAGTCCCAGAGCTGGAGCTGACATGAGGGCCTTCATTAACTGGTCGAAGGCGTGTGTAGCTTCTTTTGTCCATTGGAGATGTCTGTTTCCCTCCATGATCAGGGCATACAGGGGTTTAACCAACAGTCCATAATTGTAAATTCACAGCCTACACTACCTGTTCATCCCCAGAAAGGTCCTCAGTTCTTTCAGTGTCTGGGGTTTTGGGGTCTGACATATTGCTTCTTTGCGGTCTTGCCCTAGAGTCCTTTGTCCAGCATTGACCTCATAACCCAGGTAGATGACTGTTTGCTTTACCACCTGAGCCTTTTTCTGAGATACTCTATACCCTTGTAAAGCCCAAAAGTTCAGGAGGCTTACCATCCAGTCTACTCATTCCTCTTGGGTTCAGGAGGTCGTCTACATACTGCAACAGCTGTCCTTCTTCTGATGGAGCTTCCCAGGACTCCAGATCTCTTGCAAGTTGTTCTCCAAATATCACGGGGCTGTTTTTAAAACCTTAGGGCAATACTGTCCATGTGAGCTGAGTCTTAATGCCCACTCTTGGGATTCTCCCATTCAAAGGCAAAAATTTTCTGTCTGGCTTCATGGAGAGAGAGGCAAAATAAGGCATTTTTCAAATCTAAAATGGTAAACTAGGTTAGTTCAGGTGTCAAACGTTAGGAAGTATGGGTTTGCCACCACTGGGTGCAGATACTCAGTAATCTTGTTAACAACTCTTAGGTCCTGTACTACTCAATATGATCTATCAGGCTTTTTAACAGGTAAAATGGGAGTATTAAAATCAGATTGACACTCTTTTAATAGTTCCAGCTGCAAAAAGTTCTCCGTTACCGGCCTAATACCTTCTCTATCTTCCTTTTTCAAAGAGTACTGTTTGACCCTAACTGGTTGTTTTCCTTCCTTAAGCTTGACTTGCGCAGGAGGTGCATTCTTTGCTCTTCCTGGTATGTTAGAGGCCCATACCCCAGGAAATACCTGATCTATTATTCTCTTGTTAATAACTTCTTCATCTTCAGTTTTGGTTTTACCAGTTGTTAACATTAAGCTTAGCATCTCCACATATTGTTGATTTTTACCTCCAAAATAATCTCCCCATTCTTAAATGTGATCTTTGCTTCCAGCTGCTCCAACAAATCCCTACCCAACAGTGCCTTTGGAGAGTTCAGAGTGAAAGCTGACCTAGAACAGAGACTAGACGGAGTTAAAGAATAAAGTAGGTGCTTATTAGAAAGCCTCAATGGATACACCTTGGGCAATACAAGACCCCAGCCAGGGCTACACCCAAAATGAACCCAAATTGGTCACAAAATGGACGACCGGTCACAGGGTCTCACACTTTTATAAGTTCTGGTCCATTAGCATATTGGAGCTAATTGTCCAATTATAGCTTTCTCTTATGAAGTCCTGTCCTTCTTGGTTTTGTCTCTTCAGTTCACATTGTTTATGCTCTTTGGCCTGAAATTTGAATCATTTGTTCTTAGTCCCCAGCTAGAGAAGGAATTGTTTTGTCTGCCTGTTCTGTGGAGAGAGCTTACTATCCCCTAATATGAAGCTCAGAACTACACACTAAAGCAGTACAGAATCTGAAAAATATAAAAGCTAAAACCTGAGGCATCATTTCCCCCCTTTAGAGGCTCAACAAGGACTTTAACTTGCCAAATCTTTATTCTAAATATCTACTAATAATAGGTATTTTAAAAAAGATAAGTATCTAACAATAGTAAACAATGATCAATATAAACATCTAATAACAAACATCTAACAACAGATAAATAATAGTAAATAAACATCGAATACTGGATAAATATCTAATAACAGTAAATATCTAACAGTAAATGTGGAATAATAGATAAATAATAATAATAAATAATAATAAACATCTAACAACAGTAATGCACAGTCAGGTATCATGCAAAGAAAAATAATGATTATTGTGAACAGTTCTTTGGGCACAGAAGAGGAATAATTTAAAACTTTTTCATGTGCATCAGTCTGTTTTTACAGTTGTTTCAGGAGCAGAAGCTTTCTTAACTCTGGAGTAGTGAATCCAGGGTCCCTTGCCAGCAACTTTGACTGTGGTGAGGGTGGTCATCAGAACTTGGAATGGTCCTCTCCACTTGGCTTGTAGAGGATCACTGTCCCACCACTTAACATAGTCTCCAGGTTAGAAGGGATGTGCAGGTGTGTCCAGTCCTATGGGTCTGGATAGCATGACATAATTCTGGAGCTTCTGCAAAGTGGAACACAAAGACATTAGATATTTCTGCAAATCAAGTTTCCCCTTCATGTGAATTTCACCCGGAATGTGCAGAATCTGATATGGTCTGCCATACAGTATTTCATAGGGACTGATGTTATCCCTCCACCTTGGTTGTATGCAGATTCTCAGTAAACCTATAGGCAAGGCCTGAACCCGTGTCATGGATGTTTCCTGACAAATTTTGCTAGTTTGTGTTTTAAGGGTTCCATTCATACATTTAACTTTACCACTTGCTTGGGGTCTATAAGGTATATGCAGATCCCAAGTCATTCCCAAAATCCAGCTAACTTCCTTAACCACAGTTGCAACAAAGTGTGGTACACTGTCAGATGACATCCCCAAAGGAACCCTGAACCTTGGAATTATATGATGGAGCAAAACTTTCACCACTTCCTTGGCTGTGTTAGTGCAACAGGGGTAAGCTTCTGGCCATCTACTGAAGGTGTCAACTAATACCAGTATGTACCAGTATCCCTCTTTGCGTGGTCACTCTGCAAAATCTATTTGCCAGTAATCTCCAGGAAGATCCCCTGGTTTTGTTACTCCTAACACAACTCTTTTCCTCATGTAAGGGTTGTTTTTACAGCAGATTTAACATTTGCTCACTACTGAATGTACAATATCAGTCATTCCCTTTCCTATTACTACCTTTTTTAGATGTTTCAAAAGATTTTCAGCCCCAAAATGTGTGTTTTCATGTTCTCTCTTGAATTGCGGAAAAAGAAAACAAACTCCACAACTTTGTAAAAGTTGTAAAGCTGGTATGTTTATTATAGCGCTGGATGCATGTGGGGATCGTTCCCCTTAAAAGACATGCTTACCTCTGAGAACTCTGTCACCATCATATTTTCTGGAAAAATCCCTTGCCCAGGATTTCTCTCCTGGGAAGCTGAGAAGCCTCACAGAAATAGGAAAACAATATTATCTCATTTGTTTGTCCTGTGTTTTGCTGCTTTGGAATGTGGTTTGGAGATTGTTTATCCAACATGTGAATTGTTTTTACTTATTGGCCAATCAGGGGTCAAGCTGTGTCAGACTCTGAAGAGTCACAGGTTTTTTATTAGTATTCCTTCTAGCCTTCTGTCTGTATCCTTTCTGTATTCTTTAGTATAGTTTAGTATAGTTTTAGTATAGCATTCTTTAATATAATATAATATCATAAAATAATAAATTAGCCTTCTAAGAACATGGAGTCAGATTCCTTAATTTTCTTCCCAACGTCAGGTAACCCAGCAAATACAAGAGAACTCCAGACTCCAGATCCTTTTTTTATCTCACTTACTAATCCATATGCATTTCACAATAGGTTCATACATACTCATTTTACTGATTTCGTGTTACACTTGCAGCTAGTTATCCTCGTAGCTAGTTTTTTATCAGAAAGTACAGAAAGAACTCCTGGGTCACCCTGCTCTGCCTCCCGCAGTCTCTTCATGTCCTTTGGCTGAAGCAGTTTCTTCGAGCATAGGTTTTTGCAAGAGCAGGCAGTCAGACCAAACTGCTATGTTTGCAAGCCACAGACTTCAAAGTTCAAGGCCCCCCCCCCTTATCTCTAATTCAAAGATGTACATTTTACCTAAATCAAAATGAATTTCTACTCTGGGTAATTTCCACTCTGTCTCACTCTGAGTTAGCTCCTGAATGATCAGGGATGGGACTACCACCTGATTTGCTGGTGTAACAGCTCATCCACTTTCTGTGATCTCAGCTTTAAGAAACGGAATTAGTTAGTGGTCTGCTTGTTCATATTTTGGGGTGAACCCTGACAAATCAATCTTTTTGTGGAATTACTAGGAGAATACTTTTTTCTGCCATTCCTCTTGCTGCTTTATCAGCAAAGCGATTTCCCAATTCTGGAGTGGTTTTCTCTTTTTGGTGACCTCTACAATGCATACTTCAGCGGGTTTTTTAATGCTCTCTAAGAGGGCAAGTATTTGTTCTATGGGAATAAATCACATGGGACTCCATTTTCTTCATGGTGGAAAAAGCCCATTATTAATTCACATAATTCCTTTTTATACAGTTTTACAGACCTTGTGTGGGACTCTAATTGGTTAGTAGTTTTCTTGCCAATTACTTTTATTGGTTAGTAATAAGTTGTTTTTCTGTATTCATTGGTCACTCAAACTCTCCGTGTATATGTGCAGGGAAGATGTTTGTGAAAGATAGTTTTCATTTTTCTATCTAACTGTGTAAAAACAGTTTAGAGAGGTGTAAGTTGTTTTTTTTTACCCAGGAATAGCTTATGTTAACAAATTGCTCACAACAAGATTGCTTTCACATGGGAACTTACAAAATGCTAGCTTTGACAAGGCCACCCACTGATTCCAGGAGAGCAGGCTTGATTTTATGAAGCCTTTCTTTATGATTTTTCTACCTTACTGCAACATTGTTCAGAATATTTGATTTGATTACCTTGAGCGTTCAGAACTCCTCTCTCCTTCCAGATGATGTGGACAACACTAAATGCATATTTAGAGTCAGTCCATATATTTATCTTCTTTCCTTCGCTCAGGTCTAGGGCTCTTGTCAGTGCAATCAGTTCAGCTTTCTGTGATGACACATCTGCTGGCAGGGTCTTTGCCTCGATCACCTTATCCTGCGTGGTCACTGCAGAGCCCATCATTCTTTTGCCATTTTTCATGAGGCTGCTCTCATCTGTAAAAAGCTCCCAATCTGGATTTTCCAGGGGCACTTCTTTCAGGTCTGGTTAGCTGGAATAGACCTCTTCAATTGTCTGCAGTCATGCTCAGGCACATCGTCAATTAAGGTAGAGGACAGAAACATGGCAGGGTTAACAACAGAAGTTGTTTTCAAGGTAACATCATCCTGTTCTAATAACAGTGATTGGTATGTAAGCATCCGGTTGCCAGACAGCCAATGTCCTCCCTTTTGTTCAAGTATAGCTGCTACGGCATGGGGTACATATGCTAAAATGTGTTGCCCAAGGGTAAATTTTTGGGCCTCCTGGATCAAGATGACAGTGGTTGCCACAGCCTTCAGGCACCCTGGCCAGCCTTGGGCAACACTGTCTAGCTGTTTAGAAAAGCAGGCCACAGCCCTCTGTTGGTTCCTGAGGCGCTATGCTAGTACCCCCAAAGTGACGTTCAGTCTCTCATATGTGAAAAGTTCAAAAGGTTTAGTTAAGTCTGGCAGTCCCAGTGCTGGAGCTGACATTAGAGAGTGTTTCAGCTGTCCATCTTGGGTAGAGCTTTATATGAAGTTCAGAGTCGCACACTAAGGCAGTACAGAATCTGAAAAATATGAAAGCTAAAACTTAAGGCATCATCAGAAGCAACCTAACATGCTGCAAAAGGGGGCAAAATGTTTTCTTGAGTAGGGTCCTGCTGTAAAGTTTCCAAGTGCCCCCAAAAACACCACCCAAGAGAACACAGTCAGGCACAAAGGCAATTACACAAAGAATTACATAAAGGGTGTGGAATGCCTCTCAGAGAGGGTCACACTGTAAAAAAACTTCAAAGTATCCAAAAAGCACTCTCTAAGAGAACACAGTGACTCATGTACAGGCACTAGACTTCAGGGAGGGTCACACTGTTCTTTTAATGACCAAGTAAATCTCTCCCTAAAACCCACACGCTAAATGATTCAAAGCAGATATAAAATTTTTTGTCAGAAAAAAATCCCACTTCTGACCCCAATTGAATGTCCCGTTCGGCTATAAAAAGGGGAGTCAGGAAGAGTTCTTTTTGATAGATTTCTTGGACGAAAGTAAAGCGCAAATGTGGCAAAATATCTGAGAACCCTTTATTGATAAAAAAGGGTAAGTGTTCCAACTAAAGGGGGATAGGAAAAGGAGCCGAGAGGGGAGAAAGAGAGGGAGAAAGGAACAGAAGACAGGGACAATGGTACCACAAGAATCCTGGTGCTCTGTCAGTGTCAGCTTGGCAGACGGAGTGTGTGTGCTGTGAACCATGGTGCATTTGCATAGCTCCTGTGGCAGGCTGGGCGCGATTTCCAAACAGTGGCAGGCTGTGTGTTCCTTCTGTCAGCGGAGAGCAGGCTGTCGTGGCCAAGGGCGCAATCCTGGAACAGCTGCAGGTTTTCAGGGTTGGGGTGCCTCGGCTGCGGGCACAACTGAGTGCAGGCAGGGTTGACAGGCTGGTCACTACGGGCTAGTGCTACGGCAGGTTGGTGCAGGCAGGCAACGCAGGAAACTGCAGCGGTTGCAGTTAGGTGCAAGTGGGCTTGTGCTGCAGACGACGGCTGTGGCTGTGGCTGTGGCTGTGGGCTTGGTTGAGTGCAGGCTGGCAGCGGCTATGCTCGGGAAGCACGACGGGGGCGGCTGGCTGTGGCAGCACCTGCTCCGTCGGGGAGGCAGCAGAACACGAGGTCATCTCAAAGACAAGCTAGTTTGCGGGACTGTAAAAAACAGAATTCACAGCTTAGAATTTTTAGAAAGTTTAATAATAATAGGATTTAAAAAAGGACAATATTTCTAGCGCTGGGGTGCTCTTGGCCAATAGCCAAAGAACACACTGGTGTATACAGACAGTGGTTATCGGGGGGTTGAAGAGGCTTCACCATGGGCTCGGTGTTCTTCTTGTGTCTCTATCTTGCTGTTTCACATCCTTTGATAAGGATTTAGTATGTCCTCCTTAAGTTTAACATGGTATTCTCTAATTGTCTTCCGGTACTCTGGTTTGTGTCACAGTTATCTTATCACTTGGACAGGTTGGTCAGTGGATGGCCTTACACTGTTTTTAGTAACACAAAAGCCCTTTTTTTTTCTTATGCTTTGCTAAGGTCTATATCACAATACATTCATCACACTATTATTTCCATAAGTGATACACAGATATTATATTAATTACACTACTATTTCTATGAGCAACACAGTGCATACTTAAGCTGATAGATTATATTATATTAACAAGCAGCTAAAAAGAGTTAGAATTGATGCTATTTCTAAATACTTATAATCACTAACAACATGCATAAGCTAATACATAAATGCGAAAGCCAATATTATCTGGTCATTTTTCACAATCTTTCTTCTTTGTTTTTCTTACTGTATTTGGCTTGAGCTACAACTTTTGAACTTCTGCACTCTTGGCATACTGATACTTTTCATAGATCTTAAATGTTTTGTTTTCATCATCTTTTTATTTTCTCATTAACATAATTTTCTGCTTTTGTCCTTGGGTTCCCGACTTTGGATTGGTGGGTACTGTCATTATTTGCATGTTTTGGACTACATAAGTGATTAATTGAATAAAGCATAGGATCAAATATGGAAGAAAAATTAGACCTGTTGTTCTACATAGTGCTACAAATCTGGCCCTCTTCCACTAGGATATTCTAAAAAAATCTTCCAACCATCTTTTATCCATTATAGATTCCCACTTTTGGACTGGCACATGGGCTATTTTCTGAATGTTTTTGGCTATATCTAAAACTGCATTCCCATTATCATCAGTTTGTAGAGAGCAATCGGATGTGTTAAACTTTTTGCAACCCCCTCCCTCTTCTGCTAACAAATAGTCTAGTGCTAACCGATTTTGATACACTGCAGCTCTAGTTTGCTTTTGCTGTTTGACTATTAATTCTATGGCCTTGGCTGTTTCATTAGATATGATTTCTGCAACTGCTTGGAGTCTTATGATGCAATTCAACATATAAATTGGGGTTTGATATCCCCAACCCCCCATCTTGTGCTCAGGTAGCTGGACCATATGTCTGTATTATCTGTTCAGGTGGCTGCTCTTTATTGCCCCACTTTTGGTATCCCCTAATTTCTCCAATTAGTTCTCTTTTATTTCTTTTTAAGGTATCATACACCAGTATTCTCAGATCATCTCTATCTTGGCTTGGGAACAGGAAAAATTTTGGTTGTATAATTCTCAGAGTGCAATTGAAGGTTCAATTGATATCGAGCAAAGGCCTCCATGTTAAAGTAAGCAGATATTAAAGTAGCTGTAATCCCATGAGAAGTTTGAACAGAGAAAAAGAGAAAGGTGCCTTCTCCCATATCCCCAGGAGAAGAAGATCTCGGTTCCCAGGCATGAAGAGGATTTTAAAGATAGATAATGAAAACTTTTGCCTTTGAGCAACTCATCTTTAAAACAATACCCCATAAGTTAACATGGCCCATCAACAAGCTGTGAGAAGGCTTGTAGAAAATAGGAAGGGCTTCACCATAGCAGATTTTCCCCCCGGTGGCTGCTAGTCGTGAGAGAACCATGACAGAACTGTTTTTTCCTCTTGTGGAAAAGTCTCCATAACCTTAACAAGAGGGACTTCTCTCCCTAAGTAAACTGAAGAAAGACTATTTTAGAGGTGGTAAACTGACTGGAAATTTTAAGGTTTTTTCTTTACATTGTCAGTGGGAAAGAAAAGGTTGTGGGAGAAGAAGTGTTCTGAAGGGTTTGTTTTGATTCTTACTACTTTTTTCTTTTAGTTACTTTTAATAAAATTTTCTTTATACCCTTTTAAAGGTTTTGAGCCTGCTTTACCTTTCTCCTAATCCTGTCTTCCTATCTCACAGCAGGAAATGAGTGCACTGGTGATTGACCAGCACTGAAGCCCACCACACTCATCAACACATTAGTTGGGAAATTTTAAAATTGGGGAAATCTTAAATTGGTGAACCAAAACCACTACACCTCCTTATCCAAAAATTACCAATGTCACCTGCTTTTCTTATTTTGTGGTTCTCTGTAGTTCTTTAAATAGTCAGCCTTTATTAAGTTTACTCTCAGAATAGGGTCTTATCACCTCCCCATAATATAGTTGCCTGCATTCAAAATGTGGTCCTTGTTTTTGATTTACTACAGCCTCTCACTCAGTTTCTAATAGCTCGTGAGTATCAAGGAGCATCTACTCAACTCTACAACAAAGTGTTAGAATTGGTACCTGTCCTCGATTAGTATTGGAACTTTTCCCTTTATCTCGGCAAATTTTGTAACATGCTTGTCTCCTGGGTGAGCTACAACACCAGAACTGGCCACAATTTTCACACTGACATTGTACCCAACTTGAGTGTCTCATTCCAGGGTGCTTTAAGCAGGGTATGTGATCAGGAATAAATCTGGGATATGTCTCAGCAGAGAGGGCTAGTGTTTGTTCTTTCTGCACGTCACAGGCAAAAGTGAAAACCCTAGGTTCACCTATGGACTTGGTGTTTGTTAGTTTGTATGTACCTGATCCTACCTGATCCCCCTGATTGGGGAGGTAGCAAACCACCACCCCGGAGTTTGGAAACTTCTGGCCTTTGGGTGTCAAAGGGGCTAACAGCAGGCCTGTTAGCTAAAGGAGCAAGAAGAAGCCGAGAAGCAAGAAGAAACTGATAAGGAACTCTCTCCAAGGCTGTAACCAAGAGAAGTGAGGAATTTAAGAAAGATAAGCGCAGCTGGACAAAGTATTTTTAGAAAGCTAGTTGAATTCACTGTAACTTTTCACCAATGGTGTTGTGTTGGTTTATTGTGGCCAATAGTTAGGGTAGAAGAAGTATACATAATTAGAAAGTGTATAAAAGGTCAACCATGTTCAATAATAAAGAGTTGCCATCTGAGACTGCTTGTGGTCTCTGCTTCGTGTCATGACTTCCTCGACAGCGACACTTGGGAATACAAAAGAATTGATAAAGCTCGTGGGGAACTCCCTCCCAGTCTGGATTGATGTGCAGTTGCTCGTGGTTTACTTGCTACATTGAGCTTGTGCATTCTGTTTTAAAGTAATTTTCAGTCTTTATGTGGAAGTGATGATTTTCCAGTTGTAGGCTTCTCTTATTGGTCCTTTTATCTTTCTGGCATGAGTCCATCCTCATTCTGCAGTTTGTACAGCCAATTCGGAGGTTAGCAGCACCTGAAAAGGACCTTCCCAGTCGGGGGTTAAAGGTTGGTCTTTCTATGATTTAACTATTACCCAGTCCCCAGGATTAACACTATGAATTTTGAAATCCAGGGTAGCAGTCTGAGGGATTCTTCCCTTTTCCTGGAGTTCCTCTAAAGTTTGTACTATGGACAGGACATATTTCTTGACACTGTCCTTCCCTTCTTCCTAAGTGTCCATACTATTGGGTGAAGTCAAAAAGGGTAGACCAAACATAATTTCATATGGTGAAACTTTTAAATCTCATCTAGGCTGTGTTCTAATTCTTAGCAAGGCTAGGGGTAGGCACTTGATCCATGACATTTGGATTTCAATCATAAGCTTTGTTAGACTTCTCTTGAGAGTTTGATTCATCCTTTCAACCTACCCCAAACTCTGTGGATGCCATGGAGTGTGTAATTCTCACTTTATACCTAAAGCTTGGACTACTTGCTGTAGTATTTTTGAGGTAAAATGTGTTCCTCTATCTAAGTTAATGTGATTTACTATTCCATACTGGGGAATGATTAGTTCTAGAAGAGTTTTGTATACCACAGTGACAGTAGCTTTAACTATTGGCACTGCTTCTACCTAATGGGTTAAATGATATACTATTACCAACAAAAATGTCTACTGTTGCACCTGGGGGAGTTCAGTGAAATCTACTTGGATGCTTTGAAAAGGTCGTAAGGCTAATTCTCGCCTTCCTTGGTGGGCTTTCCTTATGACTTTTCGGTTTACCTTCTGGCATATCACACACTTTTCAGTTATTTGTTTTGCTATTCTATAAATTCTTATGCAGTCGCAGTTTCTCAAGAACTGATCACTCAACGCTTGGGTACCCCAGTGAGTTTTACTATGCATGCTTTCTAATATTTTCTTGGTCAATGGTTTATTTAAAAGTTGCCTCCTATCAGATAACACTCACTTCTCTTCATTGTTATTTTTTGTTCCTATTCTAAGGAGATCCTCTTCTTCGGTTTTACTGAATACAGGTACATCTTGAATTTCTCTAGTAGGGGTCAGTATCATCATCACTTTCTCTTCCCTGGACTCAGCTGCATTTTTAGCTTCTAAGCCTGCTAAGTTATTCCCTCTTATTTCTAAAGTGGTCCCTTTCTGATGCCCCTGAATATGCACAACAGCAATTTCCTCTGGTAACTGTAAGGCTTCTCACACATTTGAGATGAGTCTTTCGTGAATTAGTTCTTTTCCATTTTGAATTTAACAATCCTCTTTCTTCCTAGATTTTCTCAAACGTACCTACCACTCCAAAGGCGTACTTGGAATCAGTAAATACAGCCCCCCTCCCTTGTGTCAATATTTCGAGGGCTCGTTTCAAGGTGTACAATTCACATGCCTGAGCTGACTAACTGGACGGTAGCCTTCTCTTTTCTATGGTTACTAATCTTTCATTTACTATAGCGTATCCTGACATTTGCTTCCCCTGAATCACCCTCGAGGATCTGTCAATGTATAATTGTTTCCCCCCCTGCAGGGGTGTTGTGGTGTGATGTCATGGTTTGCCTCAGATACCCCAGGTTTCTCCCTGAAGATTCCTTCCCCATGTGTGTCAATCACCTCTCCTTTCCCCACCCTGACCCCTGCTGAGTACTGTCTGTCAATCCTGGAATTCCAGAAGGGCGTCAAGTAATTGGGCAGATTCAAAAGATGCCCTCCACCCCTGGGGGGGCATTGGGCCATCCAGGTGTCTTTTGTCCCTTAAGACCTCCTCTCCCGTACCTGGTTGGTGGTTCTCCCTATGCCTGCCCTCCCCCTCTCCCCCGGGTAAAAGGGCAAGCAAACCACATGGTGGAGAGTTCTGTTGGAGCTGTTGCTAGATTCAGAGGCCTGTGGGCCAGAATAAAAGCTCTGGATTGAAACCCTCCATCAGAACTGACTCCTTCCTTCACCATCGCCTTAAAGCTTCTCCAGCAGAGGAAAGCCTGAGGAGCGGACCCTCCACGAGAGTAAGCTCCATCCCACCTCCACCGGAGCTCCAGCATGCCTGGACTTGTCTCTACGTGCCCAGCTGCTTCTTCCAGCTAGCCAAAAGTGTCTCTGGGGTGAAATACCAGAGTTGCTGCTATTTGGTGCAGCAGCAGGGGCCAAGACAAGCCAAGGCATGTCCCATTCAGCAATATTGGTAAATTCCAATAGAGGGGTTGGTCTGTCAAATCTGTTCTCACTTTGGTCTGGTAGTTTATAACTTGTAAGCAATCATGCACTAGTTCTTCTACTGTTTCCCCATACAAAAACTGGGTAGGATTGAGGTGCCTATCTGTAATTAGTTCTAGGTCATCTTTATCTATCAGAATTGCTTCATATTTTAGCACTCGAGAATCAGTTAGCTACTTTTCAGCTTTCTGGTTCAGAATATTTCTAACTGCATGTGGGGTGTGTGCTTTTAATTTCCTCTTAAAAGTCAATTTTCTACTTTCTTCTACTAATATGGCAGTTGAGGCTACTGCCTGGATATAGGTTGGCCACCCTCTACTAACAGGGTCTAACAATTTTGCCAAAAGCTACTGGTCTCTTAGACCCCCCACATTCTTGGGCTAGGACTCCATGGGCTACCCCATTTTCTACATCTACAAATACGTTAAAAGGCTTATCTAGAGCAGGAAGACTTAAAGCAGGGGCTTTAATTAACTTTTGTTTTAAACATTCAAATCTTTGCTCATCTTCTTTTTCCCATGTAATCTCTTCCTTTACCAGTTTTTCATACAGGAATTTAACAGCTTGAGTGTATCCTTTAATCCATATTCTACAATATCTTAAAAATCACAATTGTTTTCTGATTTTTTTTTTTTTTTTTTTTTTTTTTTTTTTTAGTTTTTGGTTGGGAGAGTGAGGTTATTCTTGTGATCCTTTTAAGATTTAATTGCTGGCTCCCCTGGCTTATTATATGCTCTAAGTATTTTACTTCATTCTCTACTAATTGGAGTTTTTCTTTTGATACCTGAAGTTCCTGGTTCCCCAAAATGTTTAGTAATGATATGGTGGATTCTCAGACTTTTTCCTCATCTTCCCCCAAGAGAACTAAGTCATCAACATATTGGATAAGTTTTACCTCTGGTATTTTGGGGAAATGTTGCAGTACTTCTTCTAGGGCTTGTCGAAATAAATTAGGGGATTCAGTAAATCCTTGGGGCAGTCTAGTCCATCTGAATTGTTGCTTTCTCCCTGTATCATGATCTTCCTATTCAAAAGCAAATATATCCCTGCTTTCCTCTGTGAGGGGACAGACTCAAAAGGCATCTTTGAGATCCACTACACTGAACTATCGGTGTGATGGAGGAATTCTGCTTAACAGTGTTGTCGTGGTTTGACCAGGAAGTGAGGTTTTGGGAAAGTTATGGTCAAACCAATCAGTGGCCAGATTTTAAATTGGCATCTGGTGTGGCCACTGGGGACTTGGATACGCCTCTGAGAACACACAGGGGTTAAAAGCAGAGCATTCCCTGTCAATCCATGACAAGTGTATAGGAATTTGGTAGTACTGGATGTCAATCTATAGGTCTTTTGTTTACTTTTCTCAGGTCTTGGACGAGCCTGCATGTCCCATTTGATTTTTTTACTAGTAATATGGGGGTATTGTGAGAAGACATGTATGGCTCTAAAGTCTCATCTTTTTGATTAATTCTTGAATTACATTTTTCAACCCTTTTCTCCCATCGAGAGAGTGGATATTGCTGTACCTGAATTGGACAGTCTTTGTTGGTTATTTCAATTACTATAATTACTATAAGGGTTATTTTTAACTTACCCCTATGTCCAGGTTTGGCCCAGACTACTTCTTCAATTTGATTTTCATCTTCTTTTAACCTGAGGAGTTTAACTACTTTTTTATCCCCCTCTGGAAGGACCCCTATGCCTAACTGTAGTTGCAAGTCCCTTCCCAGCAGATTACATCCTGCTCCTGCTATAAATTAAATATTCCCCATTCCTGTCTTGTTGGTTCCTTCAAATACCACATATTTTATAACTGGCTTTCTAAATCCTTCCCCTTTTGCCCCTGCTACTTGAATTGTATCTTGACTTTTCTCACACCCTGTTGGGATTTTACACATATATGTTTTCTCTGCCCCTGTATATACTAAAAACTCAAATTCTTCCTCCGGGGTCCCTACTTTTAAAGTTATCAAGGGCTCCTGTTGGTATTTTGCCCCCAGGAGATAGAGCCCCGGACCCCCCTATTCGTCTGTTTCTTGAACCTTCTTGAAAACTTTCAGATCCTTTTCTCTCTGAGGGCAGTTTCATCTTAAGTGTCCAATTTTCCTGTAAAAATGGTAGATTGGGCCCTGATTATTAAATTCCCCTTCTTCCCTTCTAGGGCCTCTCTCCCAGGGAGCTCCGTTCCTTTTAATTTCCTCCCAGCCCCCTCTGCTGTAGCCTGACTGGGGCCTCACCTCCCTATAGGACTAAGTCTTTGCCTGGTGGTTTCCTTCAGCAATAGCAGCTGCCATTATTTTATTTTTAGGTTTAGTATAGATTGCATTTCTTCCCAAGTATAAATATTAGGCCCTAAAAACTGGTCTACTTGTTCTGCTAATCCAATAGCATCTTCAAGTAGACCTCTTAATTCCTTTTTGAATGCTCTCACTTTGGAGGAATTGAGTGGGACAGTGACAAACCCAACCCCCTTTGTATCCCTCCCAATGGAACTTCCCAGAGGAGGTATAGTGGTACTGCTTGGTCTTCCTTTTTGAATTCCTCTTACTGAGCTGCCCTTCCCCGGGTATTTTGACTAGGCCCGTCGGGGTGGAGGGGGTGCATTAGTTGCTGGCAGATATGGGGGGGAAGACAGTCTAAGGGATCCCAATTTTTGTCTTCTAATTTAAACACCTTCACTTCTCCCAGAGAGTTTGCCTTCCCCCAGCAAGCGGCATAATCCTTTTCTTTTTGGCTGACAGCTTTCTTGTCATTTACATAAGTATTTAAGGCTTGGCATATTTCCCTTTCAAAATACCTGTTTAAAATAGGTTAGAAACTGTTGTAAAATAGTTGATAGATTGCTAAGCATGTACTGTTAGTTTGGTTATGGTAAAAGGGGTTAAATGGGTAGTTATAAGAAATATGGTACTCAACGTACCATAATACACCTAAGTAAAGTGCACCACCTCCCCCAAGCAAAACGAGCCAGCCTGGACAGAACTGTAATGGGCCAATCAAGCACCTTAAACCTTCATGCAAATGAAGGATCCAAAAATAAACCAATCCAGAGGGACAAAAAACAGGATAAAAAGGGGCATCTGACCCAGTGAATCTGTGCCACTCCACCTGGAACATCGGGGACATCGCTGCTGAAGAAGACCCAGTGCCGGCACTGCAGCATCCTCAATGGGAACGCTCCTGCTCGGCCTGTGGGCTCCCATGCTTTAGGCCTTTCTTTTTATTATAATAAATGCTGAAATCATTTTTAGTACCGGGAGTCTGGTACCATTTTTAACAGAGCCATGTAGGGGCCAGAACAAATGGTCTGATTTTATCTCTTCTTTAGTTGATTAGATCATACAATAATGTATCATTTTGATCTTACTTTTATTCTTCATGTCAGGGTTGTTTCCACTGTGCCAACTTTATACCAAGAGAGCTATGAGGAGGTATATCCATCGGTGCTTTCTTTTTGCTTGCTTTGTGTCCCATTCTTATTTGTTTGTCTCAGCACCTCTCGCACCACCCCGGTGGCCTTCCTTATTTCTTAGCTACCAAGTGAATCTAACTATGCACTCTTTACAGTTTTTTTCCCAATTCTCCTTGGATACAATCCAAACCCTGGGAACTAAATACTGTCTTCCGCACACTACTTAAATGATCTCTGCCTGTTGTGACTCAGCTTCTGCTTCCCTCCAGGCTTTTCCTATCCTTGGGCTACCTACTTCTTCATGTCCTACAGAAATTAAAAAATTTATTGCTTGAAATCTGGTTCTCAATTCCTCCCTACGGCACTCCAGACACTAGGCACTCCTGCGAGAGGCAGTACAGTACTACGTCTTATGACAGGTTTTACACTCACACAAGACCCAAGGCTCACATTTAGGTCCACAACTCAAACACAAAATTGCACGCATACAAACAACACAAAATTTTTATTATAAAACAATACAACAAGCGTTCTGCCTTTTTCCGGACAGTCACACAAAATGAGCGACATACACATACATCTCACACACATTTACACCATAATAAAATATTTTTGCTGTTGAGTTAGGTTCTGTTATTCCTGTATTAATGCTTATTAACTACACAATACCCTTAAAAAATTGTCTTCAACTCTTCTAAGAGTCTCCTACCTTAAAACATTTTCTCACTACTGGAATATTTATAAGAACCCCAATATATAAACAAACTTCAAAGATCTTGCTACAAGGTTCTCAAAAGCCTTGTTGTCAAGCAGACCTAATCAGTTCCTCAGATCTCTCAGGCAGTGTTTCTCTACTCAGCAGCTAAACACTCCATCCAAACCAGTCATGCCTCAAGGATATATTGGGGGCTAGGTCCTGTCCCTCACCTTTACAGGCTCTATCTTAACCTTTTAATGATCCTAATCCCCAATATAACCTAGATTCCTATAGGCTGTCAGACATGGGTTGAGTGCAGTACTACCCTGGAATTAGGATTTCTGCAGTCAAAATTACAGGCAATCCCTCTCTTCTTCAATCCCTTAATCCCCGTTTTAATGCCAAAGTGTCTAAAGTTTCCCTTATTCCAGGTTCTCACTCAGCCTCTGACATTCACTTTGTCTCTTCACCAGCTGGGCCCCTCGCGGGGAGATGGTAACAGAAAGACTCTGTGCTCACGTCACAGATTGGGGACTGCCCGTGCTGTCTCACACACACATACACACACTCCCAGATTTTTCACGATCCCCTTTTACAATATACTCACTCGTCTACGTTCTTCGTGCACTGGTTTAGGAGCTGCTGTGGTTTCTTAGGGAGATTTTACTCCCCTATCTCTTTTTGTCCTTTTTATCCTATCAACCTAGAGGGTTAACCTGCGGTCTCTTGTAGCAGGAGGAAAAACTTGGGCAGGCCACTGTAATTTTAAGCGGGGCGCCTCCTGCCCAGGACCCCCGAAGCCAGGGAGACTCGAGGTATATCTCAGTGGGACTTCCAAATTGTAAAAAAAACCGGAATTCACTGCTTAGAATTTTTTAAAAGTTTAATAATAATAGGATAAAGGACAGTATTTCTAGTGCTGGGGTGTTCTTGGCCAATAGCCAAAGAACACACCAGTGTATACAGTGTTATCTATACTGTTACATTGCTGATATACATGCATATTCATGTGTTTCATGCATTATTCAAACATTCTTTTGAACTTTCTGATGTTTTGGGAGCTCCTTTGTTTGGCTTCTTCACACTCCAGCTTACCTGCATGACATCCTGTGTGTCAGGTCAATATATTTCATTTCTTCTTGTGTCTCTATCCTGCTGTTTCACATCCTCTGATAAGCATTTAGTATGTCCTCCTTAAATTTAACATGGTATTCTCCAATTGTCCTCCGGTGCTCTGGTTTGTGTCATGGTTATCTTATCACATGGACAGGTCAGTCAGTAGATGGCCTTACACTGTTCTTCTTAGTTACACAAAAGCCTTTTCACATCTTATGTTTTGCTATGTCTATAGTACAATACGTTCATCACACTATTGTTTCTATAAGTGATACATAGATATATTCATTACACTACTATTTCTATGAGCAATACAGTGCATGCTTAAGATGATGGAATATATTATATTAACAAGCAGCTAAAAAGAGTTATAATTTGTACTATATCTAAATACTTATAATCGATAACAACATGCAAAAGCTAATACATTAATGCAAAAGCCAATATTATCTGGTCATTTTTAACAGTACTATTGATTGGTTCCCTGTGGTATTCACATGCCCTCTTCACAGAGAGAAGCTGTGAGACAAGCAGAGAAGAAGGAAAAACTATTCTTATCTCTTGCCATGCCTGTATTGTGCTAAAGTAGAATGCAATATGGAGATTGTTTACCCAAAGTGAGGATGTTTTGTTCCCTTGGCCTATCAGGGCCAGGAGAGTGTGTGTGTTGGACTGTCACGAGGCAGTCATGGGAGAATCGAGGATGAGTGCAGTTCTGTGCAGTTCTGTGCAGTTGTGAGCAAGAGTGAGTGCAAGGCAGATTCAGTTTAGATGCAATGTACATAGTATAGCATAATAAAGTAATTATTTAGCTTTCTGACGATGGAGTCAGATGCATCATTTTCTCTCTCCTCTCACGTCTGAGTCGCCCTTGATTTGTAATAGTTCCCACCTTTGAGTAAGGTTCTCTTCCATTAAAATGCCAATCAGTGTCCAGTTACCACCCCCATCTAGAGGTGGTAACTGGGTACAGATCCAGCAATTGTTCTTACTGAGAACTTTGGATACATTTTGCACTAAAGTCCCATGCAAATAGTGGGGCCAACCCTGAGTCATGGTTATCAACTGTGCAGAAAACAGACATGAAAAGAACAGTTTAAACCACAACATCCTGATTTGTATCAGTCTGTTTTCTTGGTGGTTTCAGGAGCAGAAACCTTCTTTACTCTGGAGTAGTGGATCCACAGTACCTTGCCAACAACTTTGACCACAGTAAGGGTGGTCAGCAAAACTTGGAATGGTCCCTTCCACTTAGCTTGCAAGGGGTCACTGTCCCACCACTTGATATAGACCCGTTCTCCAGGCTGGAACAGACAAGCAGGTGCATCCAATCCTATGGGTTTGGATAACACGACGAATCTCTGGAGCTTCTGCAAAGTGAAACTTAAAGCCATTAATTGTTGTAATAAATCATCTGGGACTCCATTTTCTTCATGCAGAAAAAGCCCATTCTTTATTCTCATAACTCATTTTATATAGTTTTCACAGACTTCGTGTGCAACACCAATTGGCTAGTAGTTTTCTTACTACTTCATTCATTGGTCAGAAGGTGATTTGTACGTACGAGCTAAGATTCAGGTGTTTACCTTTTTCCTGTGTGGGTTCTCATGGAACAGATCTACTGTTTATGCAGGTGCAGACTTGTTTTTCTCTCCCAAGAATAGGTTGTTGTGTTAATGAACTTTTCATACCTAAGATTGTTTTGCATGGGAACTTGCAAGCTATTGTTAGCTTAGCTAACAGGGCCTAATCCATATTTTATAAGGCCTTTCTTTTATAACGTATTTTACTTGTCTGCAACACTTAAGTACTTCTGTCAATCATTTCTACCCTTCATATGAATATCCCCCAGGATATGTGGAACCTGATATGGCCTGCCATACAATATTTCATAGGCACTTATGTTGTCTCTCTGCCTTGGTTGCATGCAGATTCTCAGTAAGGCTATAGGCAAGGCCTGAACTCATGTCATGGATGTTTCTTGACAGATCTTACTAATCTGGGTTTTAAGGGTTCCATTCATGCGTTCAACTTTGCCACTTGCCTGGGGCCTGTATGGTGTGTGCAGGTCCCAGGTAAGTCCCAGAATCCTGCTAATTTCCCCAATCACCATTGCAACAAAATGTGGTCCCCTATCTGATCACATTCCCAAATGGACCCCAAACCGTGGAATTATATGATTCGGCAAAGCTTTCACCACCTCCTTTGCTGTGTTGGTGCAACAGGGGAAAGCTGCAGGCCATCCACTCAAGGTATCAACCAGTACCAGTACACACTTGTATCCCTCCTTACGTGGCATCTCAGCAAAATTTATTTGCCAAAAATCTCCCAGGAGATCGCCTGTTTTTGTTACCACTAACACAACTCTCTTGTTAGTGTCAGGGTTGTTTCTACAACAGGTTTCACACTTGCTTGTTATACATTGTATGTTATCAGTCATCCCTCTCCCTGTTGCTACCTTCTTCAGATGTTTTAAAAGATTTTGTGTTCTCCAGTGGGTACTCTCATGCTCCTGTGTCGTGATTTGACATTGGCCAAATGCCAGGTACTCACAAAAGTCGTTTGCTTACCTTCTTCTGCTACAGTTGAGCAGAGAAGAGGGGAAAAAAATTAACAAAGAGCTCATGAGTTGAGATAAGGACTGGGAGAAAACAGATTCAAATTGAAAGGTATAAAGTAAATTTATTATTAACAGAGTCAGAGGAGGATAATGAGAAGTAAAATAAGCCTTTAAAACACCTTTTTTTCCCCCAGCCCCTCTCTCGTTCCCACAGACAGCACAGGGAGACAGGGTGTGGGGGTCTTGGTCAGTTCGTCATTCAAGATCTTCTTCTGTTCACTCAGGGAGAAGAGTCTTTTCTCTGCTATGCCATGGGGTCCCTCCCACAGGCAAACAGTCTTCCCAAAACTGTTCTGGCATGGGTCACTTGTCCACAAGGTGCAGTCTTGTAAGGCTAGGCTGCTCTAGTTTGGAAGTAAGGGCCTTTTTGATACGTTGGTGTTTGTATGTCTGAGACTTAACACACCAAAGACCCCCATAGCTTCATCAGTCAGCCTGTTTTATTGTTCCTGAACAGCTTTTATAGGCAATTCAAAAACTCCCAGTGCTACACAGTCATTGGTCTAATCTCTACGCCTCTCAGACTCTGGACCATTCAAATGCTTGCATTTTAGGAGACTTGTTATTGGTTGAAACCTCTGTCAGTCAACCCAGAGGCTGGTTCATGGAGCTGGGCTGGATTTCTTATCCATAGCCGAATTAATGTTCAGTACAAGTCAGCTTGTACTGCAACATCTCACTCTTTTTGTCTTTACAAAGTCTGTGACTTGCTCTCTGTCATCTATTTGTACGGGTCCCTAGCAAACACGGTGACAGAGAACAGCATGGTTTTAATTTGCATGAATTATATATTAGTGAAGGTTCAGCATTTAGGTTCAGAGTCTTTAGGCAAGATTCAAGTTAGCATGTCACAGGCTTAATGTTTAGGTTACAAATCATAGCTTATCTTTAAAACAACAAACTACTTAACTCCTAAAATTGTTAAAGAAAGTCTAACTACGAGAAAAAAAACAATTTGTAAACAGAAAACTAGAAAAAAATTGTTAAAAGAAAATGTTTGTAAACATGAAAAATAGTTTGTAAACAAAGCTGTATGTTATATCTTAACTCTAAACTGAAATTTAAAAACTTTGAAACATTTAACTTTATAACTGTAAGAAAAAACAAACTTCACAGATAAAGCAATTTCTAAACAAATAGAGTCTTTATTTCAAGAGTCCCAGATTTCTATGAGGTAGTCATCAATTGTTCTGGTTACATGGCTCTGTGATGTCTGTTGAAGGGACATCAGGATGCTGTCTGTGGTTCCCAGTATCCATTGAAATGCATTTACCTTGGGTTTAGGCAGCTGAACATCATAGGATTATTGTACTATTATATAATTGATTGACAAACATGAGAACATTATATTACCTAAGATTTAAATGAGGGGGGTGTACATTCACCCCAACCTTTCCCCCCTTTTTTCTTTGTATTAATTATTAAAATTAGGAACAAATCATGGTTATTGAACAGTATTGATAAGGTACTATTACTTTGGGGATTGCTGAGAGGTCTCTTTTTCAATATGAGGACTAGAAATAACCCTTTTCTGGATGAAGATTTCTCATCTTACGGGAAAAAGGGTTTAGTTTTTGTAAAGTTTGTATACTAATATATTTTCTTTACTAGCCAGGTTCATGGCTTGATCAGGCTATGACTTGGTTGGGAGAGATTTTCTGTATTTTAGATTTTAAAAACACACTTGAATCAATATCTAGTGTGAGAAATTTTTAACATTAAAACTTATAAATAATTAAATAAATATAGGTATTTAAATCTTCTAGTTATTATGGTAATAGTGTAAGTAATATACCTTTTTTCTTTTTGTTAGAGGTTAGAAATTTGTTATTGATTTAACAGGTGACTTTTAGATTTTTTAAATGATGACAGGTGGCAAATTCTCAGTTAAAATCTTTGCAGTTGAAATTTGTTTATGTTGTTAGTAAATTAATGTTCTATGTATGCTTTAGTGGATCTAGAATGTTAGGACAATTACATTCTTTGAATCTTTTAGGTTGATCTAGAAACAATGCAAGCAGAAATACTAGGAGTACCAAGAGAAGACTTGTTAGCATACATCTTAGGATCTCTTTAAGACACAGTAGCCCATGCCTGAGACAGAAATGTAATACTTTCTTAATAACTTTAGTAGAATCAGTTATCACTAGCTTATCAATTTTGGTTTTAGCAAATGCAAAAAACAATAATAAGTATTGTACTATGAATTCTAGGACATATTTCATAGACTGTTGTGTAAATTTGTAATCTTTGTTTGACACTCCTTCAATATTTTTACCCTTAGTACATGTTATTATTTTATTAGAGTTTGTGGAATATGAGAAGCTTTCTTTAGTTGAAATATCAGAAGGCAGGGTGGCTGTGAAGTTTTGTTGAGGTTTGAGGGGTAGGAACTTGGTGCTTGTTTGCCTTTTCACTGTCTATATGTAGGGAGGTGCTGGTTTCCTGCTGGATTTGGTGAGTGGCTGTGCCATGTGGCCGGCACCATCTTTTTGGGACAGCTTGATTGCTATTACTCCCACGGCACCATGCCCCCACACGCTTCTTTCTACTGCTTTTTGCTGGGTGGGCCCCCCACAGGGGCTTTTCCTATGCTCTGCTTCTTGATTTGGTGTCTGCAGCTCTTCTCAGATCCATCCTTGGAGGCAGGGTTGGGGGTGGGGCCACGCTCATTGGAGGCGTGGCTGTGTTCTCCAGAGGTTGGCTCAGGGGCAGGGCCCTGCCCCCTGATGTAGGCTGGATTGGGAGTATAGGTACGTTCTCCGACGGAGGCGTGGTTAAACTCCCCGAAGTTGCTGGTGTATTTCTGGGGTCAGGCCATCTGGTTTCAGAAGACGGTCTTGGAGTTTCTGTGGGGACTGGGGGTGTGGGCGGCCCTGGATTGTCTCTGTTTGCTCAGATTTCCCCACACCCTGGGGCTGCACTATTCCCCACAGTCGTGGGAGGGTGCCCTGCCAGTGGAACGCCCTATTGTGGGCTGGCCTCGGCTTATTGTGACCTTGAGTGTAGATGCCGTGGTGTTGCAGCAGTGGCAGGTGCATGGCCAGGGCCGGAGCCGGGAACGGGGCTCTGCATCATTGTGCTGGGGTTTCTTGGTTCTGCTGTGTTTCTGGGTGTGACATAGTGACAACATCCGGGCACTTGTAGCGACATCATCTCGGGTTCCACCCCCGTATTGCAGCAGCAGGCAGGTGTGGCCAGCTGAGGCGGGGCTGTGGGCACAGTTTGTGAACTGAGCCAACCAGATCCAGGCAGGGGCGGTCTGGGCATTTCCATGGTGATGAGGAGCGTGGGCTGCCCCGGCAGCGGGGGGGCGGTATTGGGAACAGCGTGAGGCTGAGTCATGGTGACAGGCTGCCTCCCCAAAGTGGTGGTGGAGTCCAAGCCTCTGCAGCAGCTCCGGAGAAGAGGCACAGGATAGCATTTCCGGGGTGCCAGTATCAGACACCCTGGCACTGCATGGCACTTTGGCATGGGAACATCCTTACCACCTGCTAGGACCCCGCTGCCTCCCTCTGTCTCTCTGTGCAGCGGGCCGCTCCATGCGGGTGGGCTGCAGGGGACTGCTCGCTTGGGAACAGAGGCAGCACGGAGGGGGAATTTAAGGCAGCTCAGTCATATGGAACAGCATGGCCGGCCACTGTGTCTGGCCACATGCTCTGCAGGTTTGGAAAGGTGCCCCTCCCCCACGACAATTCATCTGGTATGCTTTCCTCGCTATATATTTCAGTATTTAACAGTCTTATTAAATCTAAGATAACTGTCCATGGCTTTATAACTCTTATTGCATTTTCATCGCCTCTGGAAGCTGCTTGCATAATTATTTGACCTAATGTCCAGGTATTAAAGTCAAAAGCAGCTTTTTTAGTTGTGTCTAACCCGTGGTTCTCAGTGTACATAATGAATGCTAATAATGCTTTTTCATCATAGTCTATGTTCCACTCCTCAAGAAGACTTTTCCATACCTTTAGTGTTATGAGTAAAAAGTTATCCATTTTTTTTAAGGTTGCAGAGTTAAAGCAGATTGGACCAGTTGCTGTTGAATTGAAGGTTAGCTTCATGTTGCAGTCACCTATTGTTGAGAGTACTTCTTCAATTACCTGTTAATGGTTGGTGATCAGCCATTGTTCCCCCTGCTGCTTGCCCGGGAGTGACACCAGACCCTGCAGGTAGCAGGGGAAGGGAGTGACATCAGAGCTGGTATGCAGATGAGAATGCATTTCACCAGATTTTACAATTTTCCAGGAAAAAAAACACTAAAAACAACGAGCCAACATGGAATTAAGAGACCTAAGTGATGTCTAAAGGTGAGGAACTGAGTCCAGTATCTGCTAAGATCATTTTCACTTCTCACCCTAACCTGAAAAGATGTTAACTAGAAAGAGGACCTGGAATGTTAGACTGGAAAAGTGGAATCTCCTAATCTCTCGTGAGGACGGAAGCCCCAGCTCTGACTGCAGACCAGCGGACACAGCTGCATCATCTTCCTCCTCCATGCCACTCCTGGGAGCAGCGGCGGCGTGGGCGATACCCGTCGGTTTCTCCCCACTTGAGCTGATTCTTTTTAATAAAGGCATTAAAAAGGAGAAAGATCTCCTGCCCTATTTATTACATTTAGTACTGGATGGTCCTGCATAGAAATACAATTTCCCATGTGTCTGACTAGGCTTTTCTTCTATTTTCAGCTTCTCCGGTTTCTTGTTTCCCACAGCCCTTTGGCTGTGACTTCTTGAAATCTTTGTTGCAGCTTTTATTCTTGCAGCCTTTGCTGCCTATTTTTGGGCTCCTCTGGCCTCTTTCTTTCTAGTGTTTTTCCACTTCTCCGTTTGTTTTTTTTTTCACACAGCCCTTTGGCTGTGACATTTGCAGCTTTTGCTGCTGCTTTTGGGTTCTTCCTGCCTCTCCAGCTTTTCACTGTTGGGACAGGCTTTACAGGCTCTGTCCTGTGTCTCTCTCTGCTCTACCTGTGGGCCAAAACTTGGACTGCTCATCCTCACATGGGGCACCACATGATACATTGGTGTTCATATGTCTGAGACTTAACACACCACAGACCCCCATAGCTTCATCAAACAGCCTGTTTTATTGTTCCTGAACAGCTTTTATAGGCAATTCAAAAACTCCCAGTGCTACACAATCATTGGTCTAGTCTCTATGCCTCTCAGACTCTGGACCATTCAAATGCTTGCATTTTAGGAGAGTTGTTATTGGTTGAAACCTCTGTCAGTCAACCCAGAGGCTGGTTCATGGAGCTGGGCTGGATTTCTTACCCTAGCTGAATTAATGTTCAGTACAAGTCAGCTTGTACTGCAACACTTCTCTCTATTTCTGGAAGCAGGTACATTTAGTACTGGATGGTCCTGCATAGAAATACAATTTCCCATGTGTCTGACTAGGCTTTTCTTCTATTTTCAGCTTCTCCGGTTTCTTGTTTCCCACAGCCCTTTGGCTGTGACTTCTTGAAATCTTTGTTGCAGCTTTTATTCTTGCAGCCTTTGCTGCCTATTTTTGGGCTCCTCTGGCCTCTTTCTTTCTAGTGTTTTTCCACTTCTCCGTTTGTTTTTTTTTTCACACAGCCCTTTGGCTGTGACATTTGCAGCTTTTGCTGCTGCTTTTGGGTTCTTCCTGCCTCTCCAGCTTTTCACTGTTGGGACAGGCTTTACAGGCTCTGTCCTGTGTCTCTCTCTGCTCTACCTGTGGGCCAAAACTTGGACTGCTCATCCTCACATGGGGCACCACATGATACATTGGTGTTCATATGTCTGAGACTTAACACACCACAGACCCCCATAGCTTCATCAAACAGCCTGTTTTATTGTTCCTGAACAGCTTTTATAGGCAATTCAAAAACTCCCAGTGCTACACAGTCATTGGTCTAATCTCTACGCCTCTCAGACTCTGGACCATTCAAATGCTTGCATTTTAGGAGACTTGTTATTGGTTGAAACCTCTGTCAGTCAACCCAGAGGCTGGTTCATGGAGCTGGGCTGGATTTCTTACCCTAGCTGAATTAATGTTCAGTACAAGTCAGCTTGTACTGCAACACTTCTCTCTATTTCTGGAAGCAGGTGTCATCTTCCTCTATTCAGATCTCCCACTAGATTATAGATTTCTCTGGCATCCACTCGCTCCGGTGTGAGCACTTTTCTCATGGGCTGCGAATGACTCTCTACATCCCACATAGACTTCACGCATTACAGGAGGACAGTTTGTTTCACCATAGTCCTCACTTCAGCTTGCAGAAGACTCTTGGCTCTGACACTTGGAGCATCTCCTCACCCTCTTTCTTTTCCACTGACCTTGGTGCCACCATGTTGTTGTCCCTCACATGTCCTCACTTCCTCCTCTTCTCTGACTAGAAGAAAAACTGTTGCATGTAGGTACCATTGCCAACAAGTTCCACTAGTTCAAAGATTTGTGCAGGATCCCTCAGCACTGAGAGGTTGATCTTGTCCAGGTTCCACATTGGGGAGTTGCCTGCCATGTTTTTGCCATTGGCCATGCATTTAATGCCTCTCTTCATGCATCCTTCTGGGAAGGAGAAGCTGTCACCGTCACCCCTGCCCTTCTGCAGGTGGCACAGCTAGCTAGAGGCAGACAAAGCTCGGTGTGGGCCAGGCTGAGATGGTGGCAACCACAGTGGCGGCCGTGCAACCTCTCAACTCCTCTGGGAAAAAAACCTGTGCATGTGCTGTTTTGATTTTCTTCTTAAATATGTCATCACAGAGGCCTTACCAACTTCTCTAATTGAGCCCGCAGTATGTCCATTTTCAGAGCCATTAGGAGATTGGTTCTGTTGGACATGGTGGGAGCTTCTAGCAGCTTCTCACAGAAGCTACCCTGTGGCCCCCTTCCTGCTACCAAAAACCAGGCTGTGCCAAATCAGGACATCCTGCTGCCCTATTTCTTGAAGGAGCAGGGATGGAACTAGAACCTGTCCTACTGGGGTAACAGCCCACCCACCTTCTTTAATCTCAGACTTAAGAAACTTAATTAATTTGTGGTCCTTTTGATCGTATTTTGGGGTAAACTCTGACAAATCTATTTCTTTCTGTGGTACCACTGCAAGAATGCCCTTTTCTGCAACCCCTCTTGCTGTTTCATCAGCAAAGCGATTTCCCAGTTTGGAGGTTGTTTTCCCCTTTTCATGACCTCTGCAATGCATGATAGCTACTTCTGTAGGCTTGCGAATACTGTGCAGGAGTGCAAGAATCTGTTCAGCATGCTTAACCTCATTACCTTTAGCAGTTAGCAGGCCACGTTCCTTCCAAATAGCTCAGTGGGCATGAACAACACTGAAGGCATATTTGGAGTCAGTCCAGAAGTTCACCTTCTTTCCTTCACTCAGTTCTAGAGCTCTTGTCAGTGCAATGAGTTTGGCTTTCTGTGAAGATACATCTGATGGCAGGGCTTTTGCCTCAATTACTTTATCTGTGGTGGTTATGGTGTAGCCTGTGTTCTCTTACCATTTTTCATGAAGCTGCTTGTCAATGTGTTTGCGGGTCCCAGGACAAGGGAAGAGATGAATCTGACTCCATATTTCTTAGAAGGCTGATTTATTATATTATGATATTATGTTATATTAAAAAGTGCTATACTAAAGCTATACTAAACTATAGAGAGAAAAGAATACATCAGAAGGCTAGGAAAGGAATGAATAATAAAAACCCGTGACAGACCAGAGAGTCCGACACAGCTGGACTGGGATTGGTCATTAAGTAAAAACATTTCACATGGAATCAATAAAAGATGCACCTGCCACATTCCAAAGCAGACAGATAATTATTGTTTACATTTCTTTTCTGAGGCTTCTCAGCTTCTCAGGAGAAAAATCCTGGCAAAGGGATTTTTCATAAAAATATCATGGTGACAGCTGCTTCCATTGGTATACAATTCCCAGTCTGGGTTTTCCAAAGGCACATCCTTCAGGTCTAGTCTGCTGGAATAAGTCTCCTCTATTGTCTGTAAACAATCATGCTCAGGCATGTTGTCAAGTAATGTGGATGACAAAAACATTGCAGGGTTAACCACAGATGTTGTTGTCTTAGGTTGCAAATGCAAGATGTGGCTGGGGGTGTGTATTCTATTGCCATCTATGAGAGGTGGGCCAGTAATCTTCTGTTAATGGGCCATTCAGTCTCACTGCATGATTGATAAAATTACATCATCCCATTGTGAAATGCTCCGCCCAGGGGGAGGAGCCAAGCATTCCTACCTGGATATAATCTGAAATTTGGAACACCACAGGCAGCCTTTTCCCACTGGATTCCCAGAGGAGCAGCTTTTTTTTCCACTGGATTCCCAGAGGAAGACCAGGCCCATCTACACCATCACTGGATCTTCAGAGGAAAACTACACCCTTCTACAGCATCACTGCTTCAACAGAACCACATCTATCACTCCAGGAGGACTGCAGCCACCATTTCAATTGGACTGCTACCAACACCCTGACCCACAGGGTGTCAGGTCTTATTCTGACTCTGTCAGTGTTGTTTTGTATTACTTCATTTTTATTTTTCCTAGTAAGAACTGTTATTCCTACGTCCATATCTTTGCCTGGGAGCCCCTTAATTTCAAAATTACAATAATTTGGAGGGAGGGGGTTTACATTTTCCATTTCAAGGGAGGGTCCTGCCTTCCTTAGCAGACACCTGTCTTCTCAAACCAAGACATTTGTTTTTAGGGTAACATCATTCTGTTCCAACAACACAGATTGACATTTAAGCATTCTGCTAGGGCATAGCCAATGTCTCCCCTTCTGTTCTAGTACAGTTATTATGGCTTGGGACAGACACAACAATATGCTGCCCAAGGGTGAATTTACAGGCCTTCTGTATTAGGGTGACAGTTGTCACCACAGCTTTCAAACACCCAGGCTGTCCTTGGCTAACATTATCTAGCACTTTTGAAAAGTAAGCCACAGCCCTTTACTGGTTTCCAAGGTGCTGCAGCAGTACCCCCAGAGCAACACCCAGTCACTCATCTGTAAAGAGTTCAAAAGGCTTAGTTAAGTCCAGCAGCCCCAAAGCTGGAGCTGACATCAAGGAATGTTTCAGTTGTTTAAATGCAACCTTTGTGCTCTCTCTCCACATGATGATTCCCTTTTCGGCTGCTTTAAGGGCTCCATACAGAGGTTTTACCAGTAGTCCAAAGTTTGATATCCATAAGCGACACCAACCTACCACTTCTAGGAAGGCTTGCATCTCTCTCACGGTGTGAGGCTCTGGAAGACAGCTGATGGCTTCTTTTCATTCTCTGCTGAGTTTTCGATGTCCATGGACAATTTCTGGCCCCAAGTAGACTACTGTTTCCCTGGCAATCTGTGTCTTCTCTTTCGAGACTCTATATCCACTTAGGCCCAAAAAGTTCAACAGACTTAGTGAGCTGGATGCAGTCATCTCATGTTTTGGCTGCAATTAAGATGTCATCAACATACTGAAGAATAAGCCCGTCCTGGTTCTTGCCTTCTCCAATCCTCCATTTCCTTGGCTATCTGGTTTCCTATCCTGGGTTTGCCTCAATTTAGTCTTTTTGGTAAGGAAAAGAAAGCGACCTTCCCTGTAGAAATAGTACAACTTCCTCCATGGCTGACAGAACCAATAACCAGCTAGAATCACCCTATGAATCCATATATTTAAGAAAAGAGGAGCGGGAAAAAGTCTCTTTTGCATCCAGCTTTTGAAAGAGAAGATTCCCCCCGCCCCCGCCAGCGTGGTGGCTGGGTGGGGGAGGGGAGGCCATGAGGCCCCAGCCGAGGCTAGGCCGGGCTGTGGCTGCTAACATCTTGCCACCACTAAGCCCTGCTCCACCACCGGCCCGGGCTGAGTCGGGGTCCGCTGGGCCCCAGGACCAGCTCTGAGCTGGGCTGGGCTGGGCCGCAGCTCGGGCTGCTGAGATTCTGCCTGGCTGTTTCCTGCCGCCACTGGGTTTCTGCCACCGTCCCCCACCCCCAGTGGTACGTGTGGCACTTGTAGCGGCAAGAAGGGTGACCCCCCCCAGCGTAATGTGGGCGCCACCATATCCACATCCATCATGTTCGTCTCCCCTGTCCCAACTGGATCAGCCAATGGCTGTTTCACTCTATCTCTCTCCCTTTTCCTCCCTCGTAAAACCATTTCCAGACAGCTTTTTTCCAGTTTGTATGCCTCCTCCCTATTCAGAAATATAGAAAAATTCTGCATATTTCAACTCATCAAATCTGCCCAAGGACTGAAGTTCTAATAATAACCCTATGATTAATTCATTTTCTAGACTGCCAAAGCGAGGCCACCTTTCCCCCCTCTAAGTTCTAAAATTGGCTAGATGCACATCAAAAGCCCAATCAATTCTCCTGTGTCTAGGGGGGCTCTTCTCCCCATTATAAACTGCCAATGTTAAATCTAACTGGGAATCACGGGGCATCTGTGCACTTTCAGCCAAAGATGTGCACCCCATGTCTTATTTATAAACAGGAAAAACCCATTGGAAAATGAGCTATTAGCCTCAGAGTTCAATCTGGGAGCCAAACCTGGAATTCCCACTGCCCAGGCAAACTATCTATAGTACAGGCCACAGCACATAGCCATAACTACCAGCACAAGAAGTGGACTATAAAGAAAGCGAAAGTGCGCTCATGCATGAAAACAAGCCTTCCCTCACTGGGATCCAAACTACTGACCTCTCAGCAATTCAATTAGCACCTTAAGCCTCTGAGTCACTCTGCAGCTGCGCAGTTGCTGCCTTCAGGCTCTGTGGATTGAATGGAGGCTGTCCCCCCATCTCCACAACTTCCTTGCCGGAACTGGGATTAAATCCCCCCTTTTACGGGGCCCCCTGGCCACACTCCTGCCCTGGCCCTTCCTTGCAGATCTCCCATAAATAATGCTAGCACAATACCATTCCCTTTTATCTCACCTCCTTTCCGTACTCCAGTGTTAGGTCCTGGAGCCCCCGATCACGCAGTCCTGGACTGCTGCCTCAGCAGCCCCCGTAGTGTGACAGCAGAGGGAGGGTGAAGCAAGGATGTTTCTCAATCCAATAACTGTAGGTTTTGGGAGTCCTTCCTGTCCCATCTGGGTCACCAGAAACTGATGCTTTTTTCCTTGGTCCTAGAATTATGAGCCAGGCACGGTTAAGGGATAAAAGGGGTTTTAATTTGGTATTTAATAAGGATCCTTGTTGGGAAGGATGAAAGTTTGATGTCTTGGTTTGAAAGACAGGTGTGTGCTAAGGAAGGCAAGAGCCTCCCCTAAAATGGAAAATGTAAACCCCCTGCCTCTGAATTGCTATAAATTTGAAATTAAGGGGGGCTCTCAGGCAAAGATATGGAAGCAGGAATAACAGTTATTTATTAGGGAAGAAAAATAAAAAATAATAGTAACAATGCAGTAAAACAAAACAACACTGACAGAGTCAGAATACGACCTGACACCCTGTGGGTCAGGGTGTTGGTAGCAGTCCAGTTGGCTGCAGTCCTCCTGGAGTAGCAGATGTGTACTGTTGAAGCAATGATCCTGTAGAATGGTGTAGTCTTCCTCTGAAGATCCAGTGGAAGAGGCAGCTGCTCCTCTGGGAATCCAGTGGAAAGGCTATGCTGGTGTCCCAAAAATCTCAGATTATATCCAGTTAGGAATGCTTGGCTCTTCCTTCTGGGCAGAGCATCTCACAATGGGATGCTGTAATTTTTATCAGTCATACAGTGACATTCAATGGCCAATTAACAGCAGATGTCTCCCTGGAGGGAGGACTGATTTCTGGAAGAGATAAAGAAAACTGCCCAATTAACAGAAGACAACCAGCACACCTCTAACAGATGGCAAATAGAATACACATTGCCTTGCAATCTAGGACATTTGATAAGAAAGTTTGACAGATACGTATGCTTGGCAGAAAGATCTTTGAATGTAGAATCTGAGAATGAAATAGAGATGGAAGCAAGTCTTTATATAGAAGAATAATAGAAGTTTAGATTGAGGTTTGCTGAGCCAGTCTTGCTGGACAACTAAGAAGGCAAAGGTTATGTCGAGTTGGAAAGAAGTTTTATGACTTAGAGCAAAGGATAAGCTGACCACAAACAAAAAAGATGGTTTTACCAAGCAGAAAGATAGCACAGGCAAACAAGACATGTCGATGTGGCAAGTAGAAAAAAGGTCTAAGAATTTTCCACTGCAAGAAAACTGAAAAACAACTTTAAGCCTAAACTGTAACGTACTAACTCATGCAATCGGATAATGTTAACCATAATATGGTAATGATAGCAGTTATGATAGGCTATAGGTAAAAGTAAAGGTATAGACTAGTTCTTACGTATTAAGATGCTCAGCAAAGAAAAGTATATAATGCAATGTAACCAAAACTAAAGGGTCTTCAGGCTTGTCTGCAGCTGGAGCTGACAGCTGTAGGTGCAGGCTCTGTCACCCATGACCCTGGACTGCTGTAACATCTTGGATACAATAAACTGCATTTTGAAGAGCCACCTGAAGCCCGGCATCTCTCATTACAGCTCTTACAGATCCTTAGGTGCAAAACTTGTCAAGGTAGAATACACCGAAATGCAAACACCTGTTATACAACATATACAATTTTATAGACCTTGTGAATTAGCATATCTGACAAAGATTCCCCAATGAGTAGCTTAAATGAATAGTGTGACATCTCCCTATTCTAAAGTATTCCCCCCAGATGGGGCTTGAGCCTAGTTTACAAAATATGTTCTAAAGAGAGCCTTGGTTTCTCACAATAGTGTAAGGCTTTCTGGCCCCCAACTGTGAGGCCTTTAGGATATTTGGTCTTTGTGCCCAGCAGAATACCGGGACTTAAGCTAAGATATCAGGTTAAAGAATTACAAGTATGTATGCTAAGAATACTAAGGATACATAAAAGGTATATAAAAAGGCAAAAAATCATCACAGCATCAATTTCTTTTACAAATGAGTTTGTAATTACAACTTTTCTGATAATTGTATCTTGTTTGATTATCTTTGAAGTTAACAAATTACTTTAACCATTTTCACCTGTTTTTAGGCTGGCTATTCAGAACTTGTTTATATTTTTAGTATAAACTAATGAAGAATAGAGTTGACTTGAAAATTTGACTACTCCTATATGCACCATATGGTGGGTTGACCTTGACTGAATGCCAGGTGCTCACCAAGCCACTCTATCACTCCCCTCCTCAGCAGGATGGGATGGGGGGGAGAAAATAAGATGGAAAAAACTTATGGGCCAAGATAAAGGCAGGTTAATAAAGGGAAAGCAAAGGTCATGCACAGAAGCAAAGGAAAGCAAAAGATTTTACTCTCTACTTCTCATCAGCAGGTGATCTTTCCAAGCGCTGATTTTCATAATTAAGATGAGAATAGGTGTACATAAGCTGTTGAGAGCAACAACTATATTATGCTTATTTCCATAAGGTCATCCAGATTTGAATAACTCATCTTGGTTTGTGCAAAGGAAGTAGATACCTACATAATGTGCTGAAATTAGGTTACCATGCTAGACACAATAACGCAGCAACCAGTTCTTGCTACCATCCTGTTTTAATCCATCATTGCTGAAATGGTAGAAAGATGCTTCACGCTCCCAGTTTCTAGACTTTGTTGTTTAAAACTAATTCAGAAGATTTGTAACTTTTCACCAACACTCAACTCACTTGCCTAAAAGAACATCCCAACTTTCTGGCTTACTGCCAGTATTTGCATGAGGGTACTCTGTTATATCCATACAGCCTGTAACTTTGATAACTACAGCAATATAACATCTAAAAACACTGAATTAATATTTCTGAACCATTTACATCACATGTATTGGTCAGAGAGATAAATTGAAATATTAAATTTTAAATAACATAAATGGCTTTTATGAAAAACCTTTTTTGCTCTGATTACTTATCTCCTGAATTTGCTAGAGCTCTCATGGTTTGCTGAAGAATTATGCTTAGGAATATTTGGGTTTAATTTTCTTTCTTAAACTGTACCTGTTTTGATTTTGGAAGTCAGAAACTCTTAAAAAACCCCAAACATCCCACCTCCAAAAAAACCTACAACCCAGACAACAAAAAAAAAAAAGCCAGGAAAAACCTAACCCAAAACATAGAGTTTAATAAATGTTACTGTCATAACCATTACATGACCATCTGAAAATTAAGGATTGTAACATTTTGAAACTCTATTGCTGATCGCTTTATCAGTATCAGTGGCATCGTGGCCACTTTTAACGTGATAGTTTTGTCATTACAGATGTTTTCTGGTAGACAGATGAAAAGGGAGAGTGGGGATGACAGGAAAGATCCTTCAAAAATATCCTGGATATGTGCACGTGTGTTAGTTTAACATAGCCTGGTTGTGTTTTTTTGTGGTGGTGGGGGGGAAGCCACAGAGGTGGCTTCTGTGAAAAGCTGCTAGAAACTTCCACTGTGTTCGACAGAGTCAATCTCCAATGGCTCTGAAGATGGACATGCTACTGGCCCAATTAGAGAAGTTAGTAACTGTGGTAGCAGCTTTCTGGTCACAGAGAAAAACAGATAGTTTCCTAGGCATCGTTCTGGGAAAAGCTGTGAGAAGCTCAGAGAAGAGAATGATAAACTATCCTTAATCTCTGCAGCTGTGACCATGCTAATGTGTCTTATGTGATGTTTACAGTAAGGTTATTTACCAAATGGGTGTCATGTTAATTAGCCAATCATGTGAAATGTATTAATTAAATGACCAATCAGGTCCACCTTTAGCTAAGGAAGATATAAAAGAAGACATCTGAATAAAGGAGAGGCTTTTTGCTTTTTATACCTTCTGAATGATGGAGTTCATATGTCGCTTTCTTTACTGTCTCCTGTACCTTCGGTGACAAGTAATATCCCTGATGACATATTTAAAAAGGAAATCAAAACTGTGTACAGTTTTTCCAAGGGGTGGTGAGGCACCAAGGTTGGAGCCATCCCGGTGCTTCAAGGGGCCATGTGGCTGCCACCATCTCAGCTTTGCCTACCTGGCCGCCTCTAGCCAGCTGTTTCACAGGCAGAAAGGCTGGGGCAACAGCAACAGTTCCTCTTTATCTGCGTGGCCGCCTCCATCTCAGCACAGCCCATAGCACTCTTTATTTGCTTGGCCATTTTTAGCCAGCTGTGCTGCTGGCAGAAGAGCAAGGGTGGTGGCAGCAGCTTCTCCTTTTTGGTGCCCTGCATGAAGAGAAGTGTTGAATGGCACCAGCACCATGGCGGCTGCCACCGCCATGGGAGGGGGCACGTGGCCAGTGGTGAAAGCACCGTGAGCGATTCCCTGACATGGAACCTAAATGAAATCAACTTCTTGGCACTGCGAGATCTTACAGAAATCTTTGAACTGGTGGAATTTGTTGGCAATAGTACTTATGAGCAGCAGGTTTTTTTCTTCCTAGTTGGAGAAAGAGGAGGAAGTGAGGACATGTGGAGAAAACCAACATAGCAACATCAAGGTCAGTGAAAAGAAAGAGGGGAAGGAGGTGCTCCAAGTGTCAGAGTTGAGATTTCTCTGCAAGCCATAGTGAGGACTATAATAAAACAATCTCCCTTTAATCCATTAAGTTCATGGGGGATACAGAGATCCACTTGCAGCCTGTGGGAAAAGGTGCTCACGCTGGAGCAGGTGGATGCTAAAAAAACTGTAATCTAGTGGAAGACTCGAACAGAGAGAGAGGGCCCTTGCTTCCAGAGATAAAGAGGGCCCTTGCTTCCAAACTAGAACAGCTTATCCTTAAAAGACTACACCCCATGAACTAATGACCCATGCAAAACAGTTTTGGGAAGACGGTTTTGCCCACGGGAGGGACTCAAGTTACAGCAGGTTGGGCCAGACTGCTACTTGCAAAATTAAAACCATGTTGGAGAAGTTCACAGAGAACTGCCTCCTGTGAGAACAACCCCATGGCATAGCAGAAAAGACTCCTCTCCCTTAGCAAAGTGAAGAAAGATTTTGAGGGAAAAACTGACAAAAACTCCCACGCCCTGTCTCCCTGTGCTGTCGGTGGGAAGGAAGGAGGGGTTGGGAGAAGAAAAGGTGTTTTCGCTCATGAACACTTCATTTTTCCCCCCCTCCTCTGCTCAGCTATAGCAGAAGAAAAAAAGTGAATAGTTTTTCGTGGATGCCTAGCCTTTGGCCAGTGTCAAACCATGACAGCATGTATGTTTACATACATCCTCCAGACAGTGCTGCAATGGACATCAACTAAAATATTGTATATCTGTGCACTGTACTTTTACTGCCCAGCAGCATTTAGTTATTTTAGCTTGTCTTCAGTTAGATTTACCATAAGACTAATTGCCATAATAGAAAAGTGGGTGAGTTGTCTCATTACATTTCCATCTTTCTATCTCACTAAATGCAAAAGACCCTGGCTTAAATATAGTTTGAAAGGTTGGTTGAAAAGATTAAAGGTGCCTTGTAAATAGAAATGAGCAACTTTGAGCTTTTGGATTCTAGACACATCTGGTCTACTGTTCCTCTTCTTGAGTGGTAGGTTTGCCAAGATTTGTTGCACTTTGTAATAATAAACCCTTTCAGACTGCTTAAAAGAACTTGGCATTACATATGACATGTTCTCGAGAAGTTCCATCAGAGCCAAGCGTAATGTAATAGACTCCTTTTGAACTGTTCGCTTACATGAAAATGGGAAATATTTTCATTTTTTTTCTTCTCTTCCCTCACTCCTTTGAAGTACAAAGGGCAGATGAATTTAAAATGCTTTTTTAATATGTTATTGAGCTGTGAAAGAGACCAATAGATATACATTATTGTAAGTCTGCAGATGCACTCTCATTTGTCAGTAAGCAATATAAATTTATCTACTTATGATAGAGGAGACTTTAATCAGATAATCTGTTATTGCAAGTAGTTTAGATCATGAGGTGAGTAGTTTTTAAAAAAGCCTTTACAATGTGCTGGTACTGTTCTTCATCATGAGAAACATAAAACATAATCAGGTATAAGGAACATAAGCAGTATCTTTTTCTCTTTTGAAATAAAGAATTTAAATCCAACAGCAAGAGACCATTAGATCAAACATTCCTTTATTGCAGTACTGACAGAGCCGGAGATATGCTGGGAAATTTTCAGCATAAACACATCTGACAAGACTCGATTTCCAAGGGCTTAAATACATCAGGATGTTTCATAGCCCACTACCAGTCCCACCCCAGTCTGTTGTGTCATGAATGGCTTCTCTTGATTATAACAGATGCCTAAACTTGTTGGGTCCAGCATAATTTTTTTTGCCCTGAAAAAATCTGTGCTTTCATAAAGAATGAGTTGTCTCACTGTGATGTACATGTTCATGCTGGTTTTCAGGTGTGGTCTTGTGGCAGCAGACCTCGCAGTAGGGATAGAAATGAGCCAAGACACACACTCTTGTTTATCTGCGTGAAAAGGGTCCCTGTTTATTCTTCCTCACAGCTCAACCATCCTGACTCCGACTACTTACTGACTAACTACAGCAAACTCCCACTGTAGGCTTCCCTTGCAGACTCTGACTACAGGCTTTTACCTAGCTAGACTCTGACTGCAGGATCCAACTACAGACCCAGACTGACCTCACAGCAGATCCCTCACAGCAGCAATTCTCTCTCCTCTCCCATTTGGTCAGTCCCCCTGAGTCATTCCCTCAGTTTCTCCTTCCTCAAGATTCCCCCCCCTAACTCACTAACCCACCCTTTTATCACACTCATGCTTATTGGATATAGCTGTGACTCATCAGGGGTGAGGTCACCTGTAATCCTTTCTTCTACATGGTCTTTATATTGGTCTGTGGTGCGTTGACCTTGGCTGGATACAAGGTGTCAACCATGCTGCTCTATCATTTCTCTTCCCAGCTGGACAGGGGAGAGAAGATAAGATGGAAAATTACTCAGCTCATGGGTTGAGATAAGACGGTTTACTAAAGCAAAAGCAAAAGTTTGCATGCAAACAAGCAAAGAGGAAAAAAAAATAGGTTTCTTCTCTACTTCCCATCAGCAAGCTATGTCCAGCCACTTACCAGAAAGCATGGCTTCAGCATGTGCAGCAGTTGCTCTGGAAGGCAAACAGTGTAAATAGCAAGTACACCCCCTTCCTCCTCTTTTCCTTAGCTTTTATATCTGAGCTGATGTCATATGGTATGGAATACCCCTCTTGTCAGTTTGGGTCAGCTGGCCTAGTTGTTTCCCTCTTACCAAATCTATGAAAACCAAAATAAGACTCCTTAATACTTTTTTTTTTTTTTTTTTTTTTTGTGTTAAGAGGTCATCCTTTTTTCAGGTGCCTGGAAAGACATGGTGGATCACTCCTCCTAATATGCCCCCTGCTTTCTACAAATGTGTTGCTAATATAGAGTCACTACATGCATATTATAATTTGCCCATTGCCATAAAAACCATCCCCATATTCCCCAAGTTCCCAAATGTATTTTGTTTTGGCTGTAGTTGCATTCCTAAGCCAGATGCCTCCTTTTTATCTTCTAGTGTCCTTGCTTGGAGAACAATCTCTGTGGGCCTTGCTTCTCTGCTAAAGGTCTGTTGACAGTGTCCTCTCTGCTAAAATTTCACAGTTACAGTGTCTTTCTACTAAAAGCTCACAATTACAGTAGAAATTGAATTAATCTTTTTGGTATCAGTTCCCCCCTTTGAAACATCTCAAAGTCTTTAAGGCCATTTGATAAGTTTCAACTCGATGTCTATTGTAGCATACGTTCCCACAAGGTTACGATTGATAATTTTGCAAACACCACCAATAGCAAGACCAACAAGTACTGTGATTACAGCTATAATTGTGATGGTTTCCAGTATTCCAGCCAGAAATCCTTTCAGGGACCATCCTCTTATTCCTTGAAGAAATTTATTGAACCAATTGGTTTCAGAGGCCTTTTGGATAGCCTTGCTATCTTCAGCAACTTGCCTCATTTTATTAAGCTATTTTTGGAGATCTGTTACATTTGTGATGTGCACACAACAGTGTTCTCTATCCAATTTTAAATACCTGCAAAGCCCTTGTTCTTTGGCTGGCAATAGATCTAAGGCCAGCCAGTTTTGTAATGTCTGTAGCTTCATATAGTGTAGTGGTTTTGGTTCTCCAATTTGATATTTCCTGGCCAACACACCAATTAATGTGGTGGGTTCAGTGCTGGCTAAATGCCAGTGCACCCACTAGAATATACTTACTCATTTCCTGCTGTGAGATAGGATTAGGAGGAAGACAAAGCAGGCTCAAAACTTTAGAAGGGTATAAAGTAAAGTTTATTAACAGTGACTAAAATAAATAATAATAGGAATCAGACTAAAACCTTCAGAACACTTCTCCTCCCCCCTACAACCTTTTCTTTCCCACTAACAATGTACAGAAAAAATTTAGTCCATTTATCTCCTCTAAAATAGTCTTTCTTCAGTTCACTTAGGGAGAGGAGTTTCCCTTGCCATGCCATGGAGACTTCTCCTAAAGAAACAGTTCTGTAATGGCTTTTAATGTCCACGAATAGCAGCCGCTTGGGAATTCTGCAATCGTGAAGTCTCCCCCCCCCCCCCCC
>JAGGNK010007948.1:93766-111422 GCA_017590115.1 Montifringilla adamsi
CGATTAAGGACCCCCCCCCCCCCCATCTTTCCCAGCTTTCCCACAGCTGTGTTTATGGGCCATGTCAACTTACGGGGTACTATTTTAAGGATGAGCTGTTCAAGAACAAAGATCCTCTTTATCTATCTCTGAGATCATTTCTGGGAACAGAGGTTTTTCTTCTCTCCCTGGGGGTAAAGGGTCTTCATCACTCTTCTCTCTCTGTTCAGACTTCTCATGGGATCACAGCTACTTCAACATCTGCTTGCTTTAGCATAGCTGCCTTTTCTCATATCTACAATTTGAACACTTCATCCCCCATACTTTCAATGAGTTACAGGGAAAAAGAGTCTGATATATCAATTATATCTTCTCCATAGCTTTACAAGAGGATTTCAGCCCAGGACTTGAGGCATCTCCTCAACCCTCCCATCTGGGTCTTGACTTCTTTCTGACTTTCATGCCTCATGTTATTCCCTATGTGTCTTCACTCTTCTTTTCTCTCACCCGAGGGAGGATTAAAGGTCTGCAAGTCTTATCTGTGCAATGAAAGAGTTAATATCTCGCTCAGGGCCTGCAGATGGTCACGTGATTCCTGCCAGGCAGCAGCCAAAGCAGTTCCAGTGATGAATTTTCAGGCCGCACTGCGGGAGGCTGTGTCAGGGATCTCAGGGGGCCTGGCTGCTCTGGCCGCATGGCTGGTCTCTGGCCTCTGCTGTGTTCAATTCCAGCTGCAGGGCTGTTTTTTGAGTGGGATGCAGAGCCGCCTCTGGGTTTATTTCAGCGGCCATGCTGGGGGGAAGGCCAGGATCTCAGCAGCCAGGCTAGGACTCAGCGGCTGATGGCCTCCCCCTGCCCAGCAGCCTCTGGAGCCCAGCCCAGCCGCGACAGGGCCTGGCGGGCTCCTAGGAAAGGGGCCCAGCCCCCGGTGGACCCTGCCCAGCCCTGCCTGGCCAAAGGGGGTGGGGGGCGGGGGGGGCCAGGCCGGCATTGTTACCTGTTCCCAGGCTGGAAGGAAAAGAGAGAATTCCTGGGGTTGGTTAGTTTTAAAATGTGAATCTCACAGTGGTGGATCTAGTTTTTAATTGGCTCATTAACATGCTTATTGTCAAAGCTAGTCAGCAATTGGTTTTGCTAGGCACAGAGGAAGCTCTCACCAGCTCCTCAGAAAAAATCACTTCTGTGGGTGGGTCCAATGCAAAACTAGCACAGATAGTTTCCTTACTTGCCAAGTTAGATTATCTAACAAGATTTTGTTTTCTAGTGCCATGGCTCCTGGTAAGAGAAAACTCTGTAGGGCACATTCAAACTGCGTGCAAGCTGAAGGCCCTGACAATTCATCCTCGGTGTCTTGCTTTACCTTACTCCAATATGGGATGCAAAGCTGGACTTGAGACATTTGGGTTCAATGATCAAAGCCAAGAGTAAATGTCTCAAGAAACTACAGTTTGTTTAATTGCTGCATTATCTTTGACTTCATTCACAGTGCAGCTAAATTGAGGAAACAAACAAAAATACCCCTTTTAAAATAGTTTGTTCTGACTTTCCACATGATTTTCTGCTGTTGTCTCTGACCCTGTGCTTTTTTCTCCAGTTCCTATTTCCTTTCTTTTCTCCCTCATCCTTTTTATCATACCCTCATCTCTTTTTATTTTTTTACTGAATATTCTTTGTTTGCAGAAGTGCTCTGTGCTCAGTGAAGGTCAATATCAACACCAAAGTAGTGCCACTTTTCCAAGGAGATGTTTCACTTAGTTGTGTGAAAAACGCCAATCACTTGTTTTAAAATTTCAAAAGTTTAATAGTAATAAAATAGTTATAAAAATAGTAATAAAAAAAATAAAGCAATGAGAATTTGGACAATTGGAGTTAGGACAATAAAGGACACTAAAAGCAAAGAATTACAGACGTCTGGGTGCATTTTGCTCTCTCTCTGCCAAGCAAAAGCACACACCTAGCTAACAAAGGATTAACCCTTAAAAGCAATAGCCTGTTGCATATTCATATATTTCATACATGATGCAAACATTTCTTTCAAACTAGGGATTTTTCTGTTTATTGTCAACTCCCCCCCTTCATCTTGTAAACCAATATTTGGCTCCTCGGAGTCTGGAAGGAGGCAGAAGGAGTCTGGTTCTTCCTGATAAGGAGGCAATAATTCCTCTCTTTGGGATTTTGGTGTCCTGTTGCTGTTATCTCTGTGTGAAGAATTTCTTTATTATCCATTTCTTGAGCTAGTTTACTAACTATCACATAGTTTCTGTGAAAAATGCGAATCAGTTGTTTTTAAAATTTTAAAAGTTTAATAGTAATAAAATGGTTTTAAAAATAGTAATAAAATTAGAGTAATAAAAATTTGGACAATTAGGATTAGGACAATATGAAACAATAAAAACAAAGAGTTACGGACGGTCCAGGTACCTTTTTCTGGGCAAAATAATCCCAAAAAAGGACACACGTTAACAGAGGATTAACCCTTAAAAGCAATAGCCTGTTGCATATTCATACATCTCATACATGATGCATAAATTCCATTCAAACAAAGGATTCTGTCTGGTCAGTGTTAACTTCTTCCTCTTAATCCTGATGGCGTCTTCAGGGCTGAGTGAGGCAGGAAGAAGTTAGTTTCTTCTGATAAGGGAGCAATAAATTCTTTTTCTCTGAAAGATTTAGGTGTCCTGTGGCTGCTATTTTGGTGCAAGTACCTCATTCCTCTCTTAAAAAATATTCCACATACATAGTTTCTATTTTAACTACAAAAGCTACATTTTAAGTACAAAACTACATTTACCAAACTATTAAAATGTTAATGCAGCACTACTAATCAATGCAACATAATACATATAGTAAATATCTGCATAGAGCCATATAATATGCACTTTTCACAGTTTCTATTTTAATATTATGTTATAGCCTAAAACTATATTTACCACACTACCTAAAAAGGATTAATACAGTACTACAAATTAATACAACATAACTTTCCAACATAACACATATAGTATTCCTTTTAATATTTGTGAAGAGCCAATCATATAATATGCATTTTTCACAGTTGCATGGCTATATTCTTCTGTCTGTCTCCTTGTATGAGAGACTGTTACAGTGTTAGTGATTTTGTAGAGATGCAGTATATCAAGGTGGGGAGTGTGTGTTATGAATAGATGTGGGGGTTTAGAGAAGTCCCTGTCTTTTGCCCAGGCCTCCAGCAGCAGGCAGTAGCTTTGCTGATGTGGCCAGCACCCCAAAACCCACTCCTCTTTGCAAGTTCTTTACTAATGGTTGATTTGGTCCATTATAGAATGAATTATTTATTTAATGGACACAAAACTAACAGATGTAAGACTTTAAACAAACTATATACTACACAGGATTAAGGACAAAATAGTCTACTAGTAGGTATATACAGTGTGAGGTTAAAGGTACCTATTAATGTTACAGCTAGTGAAGAAATAATATAATTTAAGATTCAATGTATCTTACCATCCAATTGTTGGTGGAGTGCACATTGAGAACCTTTCCCTCAATTCCCAGGAAAGTAACCACGGAATCTGTGTTCAAACTCTGGGGAGAAGTCTTGAACACTTTCAGGGTGTGTGGAGAAGGCTTCTGCCTCTGTGATAATTTGTGTGTCTTTTATAGTTTGTAAACCAGTGTCTCTCAGTCAAGAATATTTCTTTTATCTCTTCCCACATCTGCTTTCCAGACTAAGATGTTGATTCTAAGCTGGGGGCTTGAGCCCTTTTGGTGCCAGAGATGACCCCTTTGCTGGGCCTATCAGCCCCTAGGTTATCTCTTCCATATGCACCAACTATCTGTGGTAGAAAGGGGGAAGACACGTCCTGCCACAGTGGGCACATGTTTCTGAAGTAGAGAGCAGGCTTATCAGGCTCTAAACACACAATCTCTTACAGAATGTTTTAAAAAATTTTCAAATCTACAAATACCTTTGCAAACTGAATGCTTTATCTTCAGTATTGTAAAAAGCATTTTTACAACATATTTATATTTCTGTTAGAAATTAGAAGCTTGACTCAGCCAATATATCAAGCAGTAATTCAATTTATTAATTAATATGGTAATGTATGAGCAAAAACAGCACTGGGTACAGTGGTGGCAGTTTTCCCCTCCAACTGCACACTGTTTGCTGGGCTTGCTAGTATTTATTGATCATATTCATGCATATTCATAAGCTTTCTCAGCAGTTTCTATTTCCAATTTTTTTACGTCACAATTCTATACTTCAGGATCGTAAATCTATGATGGTGATGTTTGGTTCCTTTCTAATTTCTATACTCTATTGTGATCTATCCCAGGATGTACATCCCAGGATGTGTATCCCAGATGGTGGGGTCCAGCTTCTATTTTCTAGGACCATTAATCTATGATAGTGATGTCCAGCTTCCCTTTTCGAAATCATTAATCAGCAATGTTGATGTCCATCTTCCTTTTTCAGGATGTTTTCACAGTTTCATTAGGAGCTTGGGATAGGTTCCCTTCCCTCTTTTATTTAAATCCTTTATACATTCTAAAGCTACAGTTTAAAAATCCTTAATACAAAGCAACATTCTGAAGCTATAATTCAAAGGTTCTTATTACAAAACAGCTTAAGACTTATAATAGTTAATTGCAAACAAAAGATTGGTTCAAAGGCCTTCTTCCATGCTTTGCTTTCCTCGGTTGTTTATTAGAACTCATCTTTATAACTGTCCCATGGCACTGTTCCACACATTTCACAATTACAGTTACACAGGTTACCTTTATTTACCTGACATGAAACACAACTTTGTATTTCACATTTCCTTGCTTTATCTGTATCGCTGAAAGGTATAAAAGTGGTCTGTGAGGAAAATGATACTGAAACCTGATAAACTTTACTTAAAAGTATTAAGAAGTAGTCTAGTTTTATAACTAATGCCTGTTACTTCCAAAAAATAGAATAAAATATACTTAAACACCCTCACATTTATATTTATTAAAATGGAAAATACAGGACAAAACAGTACAGCTGTTTGCTATCCAGGAGAGTCACAAAATGTTGGAAACAGAAGTATTTTGAATGTCCACTCTGCTATGTGGTGGTGGTCTTCATATGGCCTGGGCTTGTTTTGGAGGTGATGTCTTGTGTTCTTGGCTCTTCTGTACACATGAAAAGGGAGACAGTGCTCAAGGGCACATGTGACTAAGTCTATCAGGTAATCCAAATACAAATGTTTAAGAAAGAGTTCCTTGCCCAGAATCTTCTGTGCAAGGGTGGGCTTTGACCAGGGTTAGAGGTAATGAATAAGATATATTAAATTTTTTAATTCCTTAATAAGATAAGGGGTTAAAAACCTTTATTTTAATGAATTTAGGCTTTAAAAAAATAAAATATTCACCCTTAAGATACTTTATCCTATCAGCCTCAATCTTTTTTCTTTTGAACAAATTAGAACTAAACATATTTTTACTTGTCTCAATTGGGATATATTTAATCTTGCTTCCTAGTGATGCCTTAAGTTTTAGCTTTTATATTTTTCAGATCCTGTACTGCATTAGTGCATAACCCTGAACTTCATATAGAGTGTTAGTAAGCTCTCATCACAGTTTGGTCAGACAAAACAATCCTTCCAGGCCTGAGAACCAATGTCATCATCACAGCCTCAGGCCTGAAAAGTATAAACAAAAGCAAATTGGGGGGGAGGGGAGGGGGGGCAAACTGGAGGAATGTGACTTCATTACCCAAAGCTACAATTGGACAAATAACCCCTGATATGCAAATAGACCAACCTTATATCTGCCTGAAAAACTCGTGACTGTCATCCATTTTGTGTGTAGCCTCTGCCAGGCTTTTGCACTGCCCAAGGTGTATCCTTTGAAGGCCTTTTAATAAATACCTACTTTATTCTCTAACTCTGTCTAGCCTCTGTTCTAGGTAGCCAGACAGAAATATTTGATCTCTCTGCTTGTTTTGAGCTTAATTCTAAGATATGGAGACACAGAGATGAAGGTATGATTTGCATAACCGTCAGAAAAAAACATGCCTGATCCAGCCTTGGAAGCAGATTTGGTTAGTAAGGTAAAGATGGAAAGATTTGTATATGAATTCAATGCTTCCCAAGTGTCTTGGACTAATAAATCTATAATCATAATCAGGTCAAGAGAGCAAAATGCTTTTAATGAGGTAAGTCCATCCGTTTTCCGAGCTGGGACAGAGATGGCCATTGTGTGCAGGAGCAGAGGAATGCACTTGATCAGCCTTGCAGGCTCCACATACTCATCTGCCCCTGTTGTAGTTATGAAGCTGGTGGGCTTAGTAAGGTGTATGTGTAATTCATCTTACTCCTTTTAGAAGCCATTCATGTGCAGTTATTGTGACTGGAGGCATCTTGTGTGCCTCTGATGCCTTACTCAATCTGTCTCATGACCAATACTCCATTTATTTTTTTACATACAAGTGTACCTATGTTTATGTGATATTCACATTTGACATAATTATTCAGTATGCATGTACTTTAATATCAGATAGCAGAAAAATAGTTTTAAGTTTATTGGTTAAAACAACACTGTCATGGTTTGACACTGGCCCAATGCCAGGCACCCATGAAAGCCGCTTGCTCACCCTCCCCTGCCACACCTGGGCAGATGTGGTCTTTTCGGGGTCCCCTGTCAGAGGAGGCAAATTATGAATCTGACTCCATGTTCTTAGAAGGTTAATTTATTACTTTATGATATTATATTATATTACATTAAAGAATACTTAACTAGACTATACTAAATAATACAGAAAGAATACAGACAGAAGGCTAAAAGCTACTAATGAAAAACCCATGACTCTCTCTTCAGAGTCCGACACGGTTTGACCTTGATTGGTCATTAAGTAAAAACAATTCACGTGAAACCAATGAAACATGCACCTGTTGGTAAACAATCTCCAAACCACATTCCAAAGCAGCAAAACACAGGACAAGCAAATGAGACAACACTGTTTTCACCTTTCTCTGAGGTTTCTCAGCCTCCCAGGAGAGAAATCCTGGTGAAGGGATTTTTCCAGAAAATATGACAGTGACAGGCAGAGGAGACAAAAACTAACTAAGGGTTCATGAGTTGAGATAAAGGACCAGGAGAAAACACTCCAAGGGCAAAACAAGCTTCACTTAAAGGTACAAAGTGAATTTATTACTAACAGAGTCAGAGAAGGATAATGAGAAGTAAAATAAGCCCTTAAAAAACACCTTTTTTCCCCCAGCCTCTCCCTCCTTCCCACAGAGAGCGCAGGGAGACAGGATATGGGGGTTTGGTCAGCTGGTCACCTGAGGTTTTCTTCCGCTGCTCAGGGAGAGGAGTATTTTTCCTGCTATAAGACCATGGGGTCCTTTCCACAGGAGACAGTTGTCCATGAACTTCTCCACTGTGGCTCCGAAACTCAAGAGCAGTAGTCTTCCCAAAACTGCTGCAACGTGAGTCCCTCCCATGGGCACACAGTCCTCCCAAAACTGCTGTGGTGTGGGTCACTCTTCCAGGGGGTGCAGTCCTCCAAGGACAGGCTGTTCCAGCCTGGAAGCAGGGCCTTCCTCTCTCCACCAAGTCTTTTACTAGACCACAGCCTCCTCCAAGCATCCACCTGCTCTGGCATCAGCACCTACCCCACGGACTGTGAGTGGATCTCTGCACCCCCTGTGGATCCCCAGGGGCTGCAGGGGACAACCTATTTCACCATGGTCTTCACCATGGTCTTCACCATGGCCTGTAGAGGAATCTCAGCTCTGGCGCCTGGAACACCTCCTCTCCCTCCTCCTCCACTGACCTTAGTGTCTCCATGTTGTTTCCCTCACATGTTCTCACCACCTCCTCTTCTCTGACTAGAAGAAAAAACTGTGCCCCACTTTGTTTTGATTTTCTTCTTAAATATGTTATCACAGAGACCTTACCATCATCTCTAATGGGCCCAACATTGGCCAGTGGCACATCCATCTTCAGAACCATCAAGGATTGGCTCTGCTGGACATGGTGGAAGCTTCTAGCAGCTTCTCACAAAGTCACCTCTGTGGCTCCCCGCTACTAAAAATCAGGCCATGCCAAACCAACACAAACATACAAGTGATTTTCACATCCAGAGTATATTGAGTAAAAGTTCTGTAAACCCCATCTCATTGGGTAAGGGAGTAGTTTTGTGATATCTCAAAGTTTCCTAGAGTTATAAAATTGAAGTGTGTCCTGGTTATAGGGGAACTTGAGATTGTGTTTAAAATGCAGAATATGAGTTAGCTTTATTTCAATATGATGTAAAACTAAGAAAATAAAAGGTACTCAAAATTCCCATGCAGTAACCAGTTTTCAAGTGTCCTAGGGTCTTGGGAAGGATGAAAGTTTGACAAGAAAGTCTCACAGATATGTATGCTTGGCAGAAAGATTTTTGAATGTAGAATCTGAAGAAGGAATAGAAATGAAAGCAAGTTTTGATATAGAAGAAAACAATTGCTGAGCCAGTCTTACTGGATAATTCAGAAGGCAAAGGGTATGTTAGTTAGAAGGGGTTTTTAGGACTTAGAGCAAAGGATAAACCTACCTCAAACAAGATGTTTTTACCAAGCAGAAAGATAGCACAGGCAAACAAGTCTGCTGATGTTGCAAGTAGAAAAAAGGTCTAAGAATTTTCCACTGCAAGAAAACTGAAAAACAACTTCCAGCTTAAACTGTAATGTACTAACTTTTAGTGATTGAAGAATAGTAACATGAATATGGAAATTATAGTAGTTATGATAGGCTATAGGTAAAGCTTAAGGTGTAGATTGGTTCTTCTGTATTAAGATGCTCAGCAAAGAAAAGTATATAATGCATTGTAACCAAAACTAAAGGGTCTCCAGGCTTGCCTGCAGCTGGAGCTGACAGCTGTAGGCACAGGCTCTGTTGTCCACGACCCTGGACTGGTGTAACGCATTGGATGTAATAAACTGCCTATTGAAGAGCCACCTGGAGTCCTGCATCCATCATTATGGCTCTTACACTAGGGTAAATTTATGATGCTTGTATCCCCAATTGTCTGTTCTGTCTATGCTGGATATTAAACCAGGACAAATGATTGGTGCCCAGTGGGTGGCTCAAGGGAGTGGAAAAAACCCTGTTCTGATTGTATTTTGGTTGTACTTATTCTGTATTGGGATAAAGCAGTTAGTAGCCATGTTGTTTGAATTCATAATGTCTCTTGGGGTGGAGGCCTGCATGTGTTTCTGGTCCCTAGGTTTTTTTGAGGTCTTAATACCTCTATGGCCCCTAGGATTATTTTCTTATCCAGAAATAGCTCCAGTATCGTCCCTAATATGTACTTTTGCAGTAGAGGGTCACAGACTAGAATAGCTATTGGGCTGGGCTTGGTAGTAATGACTTGTAGGAAGTTTATAAAGGTGCTGGAGTCTGTTCCAGGTATGTATGGTTCATGGTTATGGTTATGCACCCAGTTTGTTAGAGGAGGAGCAGGGGATGAGGCTTTTCAGCCTTTGCTTTCCTTCTTCTCCTCTGAATCTGTTACATCACTATTGGAGAATGTTCAGTTTCCCCTGAATGTTAAAGAGACCATCTTTCTGGTATTTAATCTGGTAAGCTTCCCCTACACAGTCTGCAGCTTCTCTAGAATGAGGGCTGAGATTTCTAGAGGGGCTGATGAGACCCCCTGACCCAGGAGTAGAACCAGGCATGGAGAATCCTGAGTTGTGTGGGAAATGGGAGGATATGGGCCAAATCCTGAAGGAATTTTCAGACCCTATAGTCTGGGACTTTCCACGTGAACAAATACAGAACCCAGCTGAGGTGGGGAAATACTTCAAAGAGAAGTGCCATGATGACTTTAAGGAGAAAAAGATCATTGCAGTAAGCTGGGCCCTGGCATATCCTTATTGCACACTGCTAGATACTGTAGGGCAGCAAATAGAGGCGGGGGGCAGGGAGATAAATCAACAGCTATCCCAGTCACTCAGGCTGCAGCCAACACCACAGTTACAAAGCCAGTAGCTAAACCAGACAGTGAGCCTAAGGCAGCAGCTAAACCAGACAGTGAGCCTAAGCCAGCAGCTAAACCAGACAGTAAGCTTCAACCAATGGCTGTTGCTACTAGCACGGGAAGTGGAAAGTGCACAGACAAGACCGATCAACCAGTGGATGATGATGATGGTGATGCTGGAGAAGGACCCTCAACACCTCCTGACATAAAATCAGGAGTCAAAGCAACTGGCACAAGATCAGAAGCCAATACTGAGTCCTTTTCCCTGAAGGACCTTCGTGGCCTAAGGAAGGATTACACTGGACAACCTGATGAATCTATAATTAGTTGGTTAGTCCATCTTTGGGATGCTGCTGGAAAGGCTACAATTCTGGATGGCACTGAAGCAAGGCATTTGGGATCCCTGTCATATGATCCTGTCATCGACGAAGGAATGATGAGGGGGGCTAGCCCTCACAGCCTCTGGGCATGGGTCCTGGAAAGTGTAGCACAAAGATACCTGTGTGCAGATGATCTCTATATGCAGCAAACCCAGTGGAAGACTATAGAACAAGGGATCCAATGCCTGAGAGAAATGGCAGTGGCAGAGATCATCTTCTCAGATGACAATTAGGAATCCAGACTTGGTACCATGTACATCTGTGATGTGGTGAAAACTTGTACGACTTGGGCCACACGAATATGCTTCTGCTTGAGCAATAATGAAGCCGGATGACAGGGATGAGACCGTGCTTGATATGGCAAAGAAGCTCTGAGCATATGCAGATGCTGTACATGGCCCAACACATGCGAGAATTGCAGCGGTGGAAATAAGTCTGCAGAAAAGAGAATATAAGATAGAGGAGAATCATAAGAAACTCAGGGAGGAGATTAAAGAGGACCTTCTCCAAATCTTGAGAGTGCAGATCAGAGGTTCTGGTATTGTAGTGGTTTTGGTTCACTAATTTAAGATTTCTTTAATTTTCAGATTTTCTTGGCTAATGTACTAAAGAATGTGGTGGGTTCGGTGTTGTTTAATTACTAATACACTTAGTTTTTGCTGTGAGATAGGATTAGGAGAAAGGTAAAGTAGGCTTAAAACTTTAAAAGGGTATAAAGAGAATTTTATTACAAGTGACTAAAAGGAAAAAAAGGTTGTCAGAATCAAAACAAACTCTCCATAACAGTTTTTTTCTTTCTACAACCTTTTTTTTTCTTACTGACAATGTAAAAAAACAAAATTTCCAGTCAGTTTACCACTTTTAAAATAGTTTTTCTTCAGTTCACATAGGGAGAGAAGTCCCCCTTGTTAAGGCTATGGAGACTTCTATACAAGAAGAAAAAAACCAGTTCTCTTGTGGCTCTCAATTTCGTCATGAATAACAGCAGCATGGGGAACTTTGCTATTGTAAAGTATTTTTTATTTCTACAAGCTTTCCCACAGCTTGTTGATGGGTTATGTTGATTTATGGGGTATTGTTTTAAAGATTAGTTGTTTAAAGGCAAAAAGTTCTTATTATCTATCTTTAAAATTATTTTCATCTCTGGGAACATAGATCTTCTTCGTCTTCTTCTTGGGGGTATAGGGTGTCATCATTCTTTTTCTTTCTGTTTAAACTTCTTATGGGGTTACAGCTACTTTAACATCTGCTTACTTTATCATGGAGGCTTTTGTTCCGTATTAATTTGAACTTTTAATCTCCCTATAGTTTTATGTGTTATAGGGAAAAAGAGTTTTTTCTCCATAGCTTGCAAGAGGATTTTAGTTCTAAAAACAAGGTATTTCCTTCATCCCTCCTCTCTGGGATGTGAAAAATGCATATTTTATGATTGGCTTTTTGCAAATATTAAAATGAATATTATATGTGTTATGTTAGAAAGTTATGCTGTATTAATTTTCTTAAGTAGTGTGTTAAATATAGTTTTAGGTTATAACATAATGTTAAAATAGAAACTATGCTGTGTAAGATACTTTTTTTAAAGAAGAAAGGACTTGCAGCGAGATAGCAGCCACAAGACACTTAAATCTTTCAGAGAAAAAGAATTTATTGCTCCCTTATCAGGAGAAAGTAACTTCTTCCCACCATGAAGGCACCGTTAGGATTCAAAGGAAGAAGTTGACGATGACCAGACAAAATCCTCTGTTTGAATGGAATTTATGCATCATGTATGAGGTGTATGAATCTGCAACATTCTGCCCAGGAAGGGGCCCGCCCAGCCCTGTTACCTCGCTCCTGACCAGAAGAGAAAGAAAAAGTTCCTGAGGTTTTTCATCTTTAACATGTGTCTTTTACAGAAGTGTGTCCAGCTTCTCAGTAGTTCAACAGACTGTCAGTTAAACAAAAAGCTTCTACATTACTTCCCTAAATTTTCTTCCTATTCCAAACCACGACAGGTATCCAATGCAGACATTCCCCAGATGGGGAGAGAAGGTACACCCCACGAGCTGAGCTGTGGTTCTTCCTGCGTGATTGCGGAGAAAACGAGGAGATGGGATGGAAAATCCACTGCTGCTCTGTGCCGACAGGTGCGTGAATTGAAGGAAGGCAAGGCTCAGAGAGGAAGCTCCACCAAAAGGGAAACAGCTCCAGTTGCCCGTAGCCAGACTGCCTGGTATGATGATGATGGTGACATGTTTGATCCCCTTGAAGGAACCTCCAAGACATATGTCCAAGGAAAGAAGGATAACCAGGCTTAGAGGGGCCCTGCCTCTAGCCAGGTAGAGGCTAGGGAAAACCGTTTTTTGGACGGTGTGGATTCGTTGGCACGAGCTGAGCTGTGGTTCTTCCTGCGTGATTGCGGAGAAAACGAGGAGATGGGATGGAAAATCCACTGCTGCTCTGTGCCGACAGGTGCGTGAATTGAAGGAAGGCAAGGCTCAGAGAGGAAGCTCCACCAAAAGGGAAACAGCTCCAGTTGCCCGTAGCCAGACTGCCTGGTATGATGATGATGGTGACATGTTTGATCCCCTTGAAGGAACCTCCAAGACATATGTCCAAGGAAAGAAGGATAACCAGGCTTAGAGGGGCCCTGCCTCTGGCCAGGTAGAGGCTAGGGAAAACCGTTTTTTGGACGGTGTGGATTCGTTGGCCTGGCACATCTGAACCACAAGAATATAAAGCTTTGGTCGATACTGGTGCACAGTGCACATTAATCCCATCGAGACAAGTGGGGGCAGAATCTGTTTCTATCACTGGTGTGACAGGGGGATCACAGGATTTGACTTTAGTGGAAACTGGGGTGAGCCTGACTGGAAATGAGTGGAAGAAACACTATTGTGACTGGCCCAGAGGCCTCATGCATTTTAGGCATAGACTTCCTCCGAAGTGGGTATTTCAAAGACCCAAGGGAACTCAGGTGGGCGTTTGGGATAGTGGCTTGTAAAGGCTGATCTCTCCTCGGGCCTTCGTGTCCGAACCGGCTAGCTCTAGCTCTGGACCCTGGACCCTCGCAGCCTTTACAAGGACAAAAGTAAAAGACTTGAGGCACTCTTCTCCAGAACAACTCGAGATGCTGTGATTCCCATCCACAAGATGATCCGAGAGCTGGAGAGCCAAGGGGTGGTCAGCAAAACCCACTCACCCTTCAACAGCCCCATTTGGCCTGTGCATAAATCTGAAGGAGAATGGAAAATTGACTGTGGACTACTGTGCATTGAATGAAGCAACTTCACCATTGAGCGCTGCTGTGCCAGACATTTTAGAGCTCCAGTACAAGCTTGAGTCCAAGGCAGCAAAGTGGTATCCCACTATCAAAATTGCCAATGCATTTTTCTCCATTCCTCTGGCAGCAGAATGCAGGCCTCAGTTTGCTTTCACGTGGAGGGGAGTGCAGTACACCTGGAACCGACTGCCCCAGGGGTGGAAGCACAGTCCTACCATCTGCCATGGACTGATCCAGACTGCACTAGAAAAGGGTGAGGCTCCAGAACATCTACAGTATATTGATGACATCATTGTGTGGGGGAACACAGCTGCACAAGTGTTTGAGAAAGGAGAGAAAATCATCCAAATTCTCCTGGGAACTGGTTTAGCAAAGAAAAAAGCAAAGTTAAGGGACCAGCTCGTGAGATCCAGTTTCTGGGAGTAAAGCGGCAAGATGGATGGCATCAGATGCCTATGGATGTCATCAACAAGATCACAGCAATGTCTCCACCAACCAATAAGAAGAAAACACAAGCTTTCCTAGGCACCATAGCTTTTTGGAGTATGCATATTCCTGAGTATAGCCAGATTGTGAGCCCTCTCTACTTGTTCACCCACAGGAAGAACAATTTCCACTGGGGCCCTGAGCAGCAACAGGCCTTTGCCCAGATTAAACAGATCGCTCATGCGGTAGCCCTTGGCCCAGTCAGGACGGGACCAGATGTGAAGAATGTGCTCTACTCTGCAGTCGGGAGCCATGGTTTGTCCTGGAGCCTTTGGCAGAAGGTGCCTGGGGAGACTCGAGGCTGACCACTAGGATTTTAGAGTCAAAGCTACAGAGGGTCTGAAGCCAACTACACCCCAACAGAAAAAGAAATCTTGGCTGCATATGAAGGAGTCCAAGCTGCCTCAGAGGTGATTGGTACAGAAGCACAACTCCTCCTGGCACCCTGACTACCCGTGCTGGGGTGGATGTTCAAAGCAAAGGTTCCCTCCACCCACCATGCTACCAGTGCTACATGGAGCAAGTAGATTGCTCTTATCACACAGTGCACCCATATTGGTAAACTGAATCGCCCTGGGATTTTGAAAGTAATTACAAATTGGCCCGAAGGTGAAAATTGTGGTCTCATGGATGAAGAACAAGAACAAGTGATGTGGGCTGAAGAAGCTCCACCATACAACCAACTGCCACCAGAGGAAACATGCTACGCTGTCGCATTGTAGGGATGAATCAGAAATGGAAAGCAGCTGTATGGAGCCCCACACGACAGGTCACAAAGGCCACTGAAGGAGACGGTGGATCAAGCCAACTTGCTGAACTCAAAGCTGTTCAAGTGGCCCTGGACGTTGCAGAAAGAGACAAGCAGCCAAAGCTCTACCTCTGCACTGATTCATGGATGGTAGCCAATGCTCTGTGGGGATGGCTGGAGAGGTGGAAAAAGGCTAATTGGCAGCATAGAGGAAAACCAATTTGGGCTGCTGAAGAGTGGAAAGACACCTCTACCAGGGTAGGGAGACTACCTGTGAAAGTCCGCCATGTAGATGCCTATGTCCCCAGGTATAGAGCTAATGAGGAGCACCAAAACAATGAGCAGGTAGACCTGGCTGCAAAGATAGGGGTGTCAGAGATAGATTTAGATTAGGAAAACAAGGGAGAGTTATTCCTAGCTCAATGGGCCCATGATGCCTCAGACCATCAGGGTAGAGATGCCACCTATAAGTGGGCACGAGATAGAGGGGTGGATCTAACCATGGACAGTATTTCTCAGGTTATTAATGAATGTGAGACGTGTGCTGCCATCAAACAGGCCAAGCAAGTGAAGCCCCTATGGTATGGTGGGCGGTGGTCCAAGTACAAGTATGGGGAGGCCTGGAAAATTGACTACATCACACTGCCCCAGACATGCCAAGGCAAGTGGTATGTGCTCACAATTGTAGAAGCCACCACAGGATGGTTGGAAACCTACTCTGTGCCTGACGCTACTGCCCGGAACACCATCCTGGGCCTTGCAAAGCAAGTCCTGCGGAGACATGGCACCCCTGAGAGGATTGAGTCAAACAATGGGACTCATTTCCAAAACAGCCTTATCAACACCTGGGCTAGGGAACAAGACATTGAGTGGGTGTACCATATCCCCTACCATGCACCAACTGCAGGCAAAGTGGAGAGGTACAATGGACTGTTAAAAACTACCTTGAAAGCATTGGGTGGGGGATCTTTCAAAAATTGGGAGCAGCATCTAGCAAAGGCCACCTGGTTAGTTAACACCCGAGGTTCCACCAACTGAGCAGGTCCTGCCCAATCTGAGTCCCTGAATATAACAGATGAAGTCCCAGTGGTACATGTCAGAGGTTTGTTGGGGAAGACAGTGTGGATCAATTCTGCCCCGAGTACAGACAAACCCATTCATGGGGTTGTCTTTGCTCAGGGACCAGGTTGCACATGGTGGGTAATGCAGAGAGATGGAATAACACGATGTGTACCTCAGGGAGATCTGATTGTGGGGTTGAATCGTTAAAACTGAAAATCACGGACAGAGACTTTTTAACTAGTCAAAGTTAGAAAGTACTATGTTTATTACGCCAGCAGGTGGCATGGGCGCGGTCGTCCCTGAAATGCGTGACTGCACCACATGAGGATTTTTACCTTCTATTTATTTCCCAAAATAATACATATGCATACCACCAGCACCTCTCATCCCCGCTTTGTATTAAAATGAAGTTATTAGTCCTTCACGCATGCACAATTCTTCTCTTGAATTGGGTCGGTGGTCTCGAATTGGGTCAGCGGTCCCAGGGATGAAGTCAGGAAGATCTTTATCAGGTCTCTGTGACCATCTGGCATGATCTAAGGCCCTCTGCTTCATGATGGATTGACATAGAGTCTAGGTGATGAGCATTGTTCTGCTGGTTTCAATATGCTCCTATAATGGTTCACTTGTTCCACTTCCTTCTACAAATGAGCTCATAATGTAACAATTAGCTTTAGCTTAAGCATCTAATAATCATTAACCTATTGTTGGTGTATCTAACTTGAATATGAATTGGTTCTAACTCTCAGCTAAAATCTTAACCCTTTTAAAATCATGATTCATTCCCCACTCCTTTAAAGTTAGTAAATTCTTTTACTAATATAGACATTCTTCATCTAGCAAAGTGGTGTGGTAGGTATCTCTTAGAACTGTACTATATGCTCTTGATATTGAAGTTAAAGATGCTACTTGCCGCAACAATCTCCAGTTCTAAACAAGTACTATTGATTTGCGGAAAGAAAAAAAACTCCACAACTTTTTATAAGTTGTAAAGCTGGTATGTTTATTACAGCGCTGGATGCATGTGGGGATTGTTCCCCCTCAAAGGACATGCACACCCCTGAGAACTCCCGATCCTTTTTTTATCTCCCTTACTGATTCTTATGCATAGAATTTCACAATAGGTTCGCACATATTCATTTTAGTGTTCTTGCGTTGCACTTGCAGCTAGTTTTTTATCAGAAAGTACAGAAAGAACTCCTGGGTCATCCTACCCTGTCTTCCGCAGCCTCAGCTTGGTTTTCATCTGTTTCAAAGTTCAAGGGGCCCCTCTTATCTCAGTCCTTTGGCTGAGGCAGTTTTTTGAGCATAGGTTTTTTTTTGGGAGAACAGGCAGTCTTGAATGCAGATCAAAACAGCTATGCTTGCAAGCTACAGACTTAATAATTCAAAGTGCCACATTTCACCTAAATCCGAAATAGATCTCTACTCTGGAAAATTTCCACTCTGTTTCATTCGCCCCTTCCCTAGAAAATAAGTAAATTCTTTTACTTAATGCAAATCCTTAAGATAATAAGTGTCTCTTAATGCTTTACCATGTACATTTGATAAGGAGGTTAACACAGCTACTCACTGCAGTATTCTCCAATTCTAAATTAGCAACATAAAAGATAACTCTAAACTTACTCCAACTAATATCAATAAAACTACAATGGGGTGACACAATGTATTAAGGATCTCATTTGCAGTTGGTGACCATCTAAAGATTACATCCTGATGGAGAAGGAAGACATGCACACCAGATGATGAACAACAAGTCTCAA